>JAXIVJ010001594.1:127500-132694 GCA_036785665.1 Chirona hameri | reverse complement strand
ATCATCATCATCATCATCATCATCATCATCATCATCATCATCATCATTATCATCATCATCATGCCCGGAGGCGGTGTTGTACCGCCTCCGGGCATACCACACCGCCTCCGGGCATACAACACCGCCTCCGGGCATACTACACCGCCTCCGGGCATACCACACCGCCTCCGGGCATACAACACCGCCTCCGGGCAAACTACACCGCCTCCGGGCATACCACACCGCCTCCGGGCATACAACACCGCCTCCGGGCATACTACACCGCCTCCGGGCATACCACACCGCCTCCGGGCATACAACACCGCCTCCGGGCATACTACACCGCCTCCGGGCATACCACACCGCCTCCGGGCATACAACACCGCCTCCGGGCATACAACACCGCCTCCGGGCATACCACACCGTCTCACGTCATCATCAGCAACATCATCAGCAACATCATCAGCAACATCACCAGCAACATCATCATCAACATCATCAGCAACATCATCAGCAACATCATCAGCAACATCATCATCAACATCATCATCAACAGCAACATCATCATCAGCAACATCATCATCAGCAACATCATCATCATCATCATCATCATCATCATCATCATCATCATCATCATCATCATCATCATCATCATCATCATCATCATCATCATCATCATCATCATCATCATCATCATCATCATCATCATCATCATCATCATCATCATCATCATCATCATCATCATCATCATCATCATCATCATCATCATCATCATCATCATCATCATCATCATCATCATCATCATCATCATCATCATCATCATCATCATCATCATCATCATCATCATCATCATCATCATCATCATCATCATCATCATCATCATCATCATCATCATTATCATCATCATGCCCGGAGGCGGTGTTTGTATTTGTATTTCGACATCAGCTGACCATTTCCACACATCATGGGCTATTACAGGGTCATTGTCATACATGGTAAGTACATATTGCAGCTTACGCTTTGTCATTTAAAAAGCATTTAAAAACATGTGTAAAAACGCTACCATAGAAGACACTGGCGCCTAGGTATTACTTTCGGCAGCCGCGCAATGCTCTCTAAACATTTTCTTTGCCAGTCTTGTGGACGAAGTGAGGACATCCGTAACATTAGAACCAAAATGACTGTTGAGCAGCGCCGCAGATCGATACACAAAATTTCGCTTCCCGTGATTCGTTCTGGGTTTGGGCAATGCCAGCTGGTCTGACTGTCGGGTACGACGGCCCACCACGTCTCGATTCAAAGTGAACTGACTAGCCAACATAGAAGGCTCACCGGTGGTAACAATCTTGTGTAGCATGCTCATGTCACAATACTCAATAAACCGTGCTGCCCCTAGCCAATCACACTGCTTCAACACGTCCGAGATGTGATCATATTTCCTACGTCCTGAGATTACTCTTGCCGCAAAATTAAATATCTTTTGAATTTTACCTATCCCCGTAACACTGGTCCCACCATACACTTGCACACAGTACCTGACATGAGAAAAAACCATTGCATCGATTAACCTGGGTAGTGTCCCTATAGGCAGCACCTGCTTGGCATGAAGAAGACCTACAAGAATTCCAAAACAACGATCCGCTATTTGCTGCACGTGTTGCTCCCACGACAGAAAACGATCCATGGTTACACCCAGATTTCTGACACTAGTCTTAGAATGGAGTATCTCTCCCATAAAATTTATAGACGTTTCACTTTCTAGACGCGACACTTGCCGCCTGTCGCCGCACACAATCAATTCCGTTTTACTGGCGTTTACCAGCATACCGTTCTGCTGAAACCATGTGGTCATTGTATCAAGAACCTCTTCGAGGCTCCTTTTCATCTCTTCTAAACGGCTCCGGGGACCGACAATACCAATTTGACTATCATCTGCATAACGGGCTTTAATAATTTTAAATCCATTAATTTCGTCGGGGATATAGCACGGCAAGTCGTTGCTAGCTACGTTATAGAGCAACGGTCCCAGACATGACCCTTGAAACGTTCCAATGTTGATTGGAAGAGAGTCCGAAAACGTTTCACCTACTTTTACCTGCTGAACATGTCCGCTAAGATAGCTTTCAAACCAATCTGAACTAATCTGTAATAATTCTAGTTTATTTAGCAACGTTTTATGGTCGATCACATCGAAACATCGACTTAAATCGATAAGCGTCAACAAACAAATCTCTGACCGATCCATGCCTTTCAGAATCTCGTCAGTCACTGATAAAAGCGCGGTACAAGTGGAATGATTTTCTCGAAAGCCATGTTGATCGTTACTGTATAAATGTTCTCTATTCAAATAATTGGTCAGCTGATTTAGAACAAGTTTTTCAACTACTTTAGTTATTGTTGGAATGTTAGTGACCGGCCTGAAATTTGATGCTATGCTGGGATCACCCTTCTTATGAAGCGGAATGACTGTGGCCCGTTTCCAGCTTTCTGGAACAGTGCCTGTTATGAAACTCTTATTGATGATCCGCAGCAGATAGCGACCTACAGCTGGAAAACATAGTTTCAAAATTTTAACTGGAATGTCTCCCTCTACGCATGAATTCTTATTTGGAACCGAAAACAGAGTCTTTCGCAGTTGCAACAGAGTTACTGGAGAAATCCGCAATTTCCCGGTATTTACTCTAGGTAATCTTGGATTTAAACGTTCGCGAGCTGACTGCGCGAAGTCCGCTGCGACTTTGTCGCGCGTTTCCAAGCCGATTGTCGTAAAGTACTGGTTGAGTTCGTTCGGAGTTAAATTTGACGGTTCTGTTGTCGGTCCCCGCTTTGGGGCGATGACCGGCTTCAGCTGCCGGTATAAGTCTGAAGGTGCTGAATTTCTGATACGATCTTCTAAATTTTGCCTACAATCTGCTCTTATAGCTCGTTTCGTCACTAAATTAAGATGCTTGTATGCCGGATCGTTGTTTTCCCTTGCACGTCTTCTCTGAGCCATGAGATCTAATGTATCTGGTGAAACATGCGGGCCCCTGGGATTATGCACTCGATATCGTCGAATCGGAGCGTGCACATCGAGCAATTCATTCAAACTGGACGCGAATGACAACCACTGCCTCTCACAATCGTCATCTGCATTGACTACAGTGCTCCATTCAGTCGCTGCTACATCTGCCAAGAATGCATCACTGTCGAACGATTTCCAGGCTCGACCTGTCCTATACAGCGCTTTCGACCTATCTCTCGGTACAGTAATCACAACATTTACACGATAATGATGGCTAGCGTGATCACAGCGTTCCACAGTACACGATGGCGGCACTTGGGCATTGTGAACTGCTTCAGACACCAAAATCACATCAAGTATAGATCGGTGATCACCACAGTAGAAAGTTGGTTCCCTAACAATACATTTCAAACCATATCTCTCGAGCTCAATCAATCTAGCGTTGGCCGTCGGGTTCGTCTGTGCATCGCCGTTGAGATCACCTGTCACCACAATGCGCTGTGACGGATACTGAGCAATGACACTCTGCAACTGTTCCTCAATGTCGTTAAAGTCCGCATGCACTTGAGAATGCACGGTTGATGGTGGACGGTACATACAACTTATTAACACTGCCTTTCTCTTATCGAATTTAACCTTAATCCATAATGCTTCAACTTGAGTCTGATCTGATGAGGCCACCACTTTGACAGTTTCTGCTTGCAAATCGTTTCTCACGTAAATTACAACTCCCCCACCAGATTTCTTCTTGCCCCTGACGCGGTCACATCTAAACACTCGGTAATCTTCTATTTCAATGTAACGGTTCGGAGTGGTTTGCTTTAAGTTCGTTTCAGTGAAACACAACACTTCTGGTCGCTTTTGACTGACTTCTGCTCTAATGTCTGCTAATTTCGGGAGCAGCGACTGCACATTAAGAAGTTCCAGTTTGACACCGCTACCAGTGACGTTGGCCGTCCTCGCTGTGCCACTCCCGCCGGCGGCTGCTCGTCTCTCCGTGGCGGTGGCGGTCTGACGGACGGTGAGCCGCTCCGGCAGCACGAGGCAGCGGTCGCGGCCACCGGCCGACATGGTCTCCCCCGCATCCCGACGCCCAGTGGAGGCAGCCGCCGCCGTGCGTGGTGTCACGGCGTCCTCCCTCGGCCCGGGCGGCCGCGGGCGGTACCCTACGGTCACTGGAATGCGCCGAGGGCTGGCGGGGTCGGTCTCCGCTGCGAGCGGCGCCAGGCGGTCGGCGGCGGCCGGCGGCTGCGGCTGGGACTGGGGCTGGGGCGGTGCGGGGCTGGCAGGGGCGGACTCAGCTTCTCCGACCAGGGGTATCGTGACCAGAGGGCTGCTGTACTCTGCTGGTGGTAGGTCGAGTTGCAGCTCGGATGGCCCAGCTCTACGCCACCGCAAACGCCTCCCCGCCCGCCTGCCTCTGCGGTGCCTGCCTCCGCCATTGCCAGCCACTACCGAAGCGCCGGCTGGTGGTGACTCGTCGCAACTGGTTGGGGCCGAGGCTCCTCCTCCTCGGCGAAACCGGGACGCGGTAGAAAACCCTTGCCTGTCGCTGATTGGCGGAACAGCCGATCCACCTCTTCCAGAATCGGTAGAGTGGCGAAAATAGCAGCGTGTGACGTCCTTAGGTGTCTCGACACGACACAGAGCCAGAGTTGAAAAATCACTTCACTCAAGAAAAGTAGCCAAAATAAGTATGCCGCATGCCTCTTACTGTTCTTATGCAGCTGTAAGCCAACTTGTAGCACTGTGGATCACCTGGTGACGCTGCAACAGCCTAAAAATCACGGAGCACCGAGCCGTGGCGGCCGCCATATTCAGGCGCCGTTACCCAGGCGGTGTTGTACCGCCTCCGGGCATACCACACCGCCTCCGGGCATACAACACCGCCTCCGGGCATACTACACCGCCTCCGGGCATACCACACCGCCTCCGGGCATACAACACCGCCTCCGGGCAAACTACACCGCCTCCGGGCATACCACACCGCCTCCGGGCATACAACACCGCCTCCGGGCATACAACACCGCCTCCGGGCATACCACACCGCCTCCGGGCATACAACACCGCCTCCGGGCATACAACACCGCAAACGGGCATACCACACCGTCTCACGTCATCATCAGCAACATCATCAGCAACATCATCAGCAACATTATCAGCAACATCACCAGCAACATCATCAGCAACATCATCAGCAACATCATCAGC
>JAXIVJ010001594.1:117500-122500 GCA_036785665.1 Chirona hameri | reverse complement strand
TCCGGGCATACTACACCGCCTCCGGGCATACCAGACCGCCTCAGGGCATACAACACCGCCTCCGGGCATACAACACCGCCTCCGGGCATACCACACCGCCTCCGGGCATACAACACCGCCTCCGGGCATACAACACCGCCTCCGGGCATACCACACCGCCTCCGGGCATACAACACCGCCTCCGGGCATACAACACCGCCTCCGGGCATACCACACCGTCTCACGTCATCATCAGCAACATCATCAGCAACATCATCAGCAACATCACCAGCAACATCATCAGCAACATCATCAGCAACATCATCAGCAACATCATCAGCAACATCATCATCAACATCATCATCAACATCATCATCAACATCATCATCAACATCATCATCAACATCATCAGCAACATCATCAGCAACATCATCAGCAACATCATCAGCAACATCATCAACAACATCATCATCAGCAACATCATCATCAGCAACATCATCATCAGCAACATCATCATCATCATCATCATCATCATCATCATCATCATCATCATCATCATCATCATCATCATCATCATCATCATCATCATCATCATCATCATCATCATCATCATCATCATCATCATCATCATCATCATCATCATCATCATCATCATCATCATCATCATCATCATCATCATCATCATCATCATCATCATCATCATCATCATCATCATCATCATCATCATCATCATCATCATCATTATCATCATCATGCCCGGAGGCGGTGTTGTACCGCCTCCTGGCATACCACACCGCCTCCGGGCATACAACACCGCCTCCGGGCATACTACACCGCCTCCGGGCATACCACACCGCCTCCGGGCATACAACACCGCCTCCGGGCATACTACACCGCCTCCGGCGGGCATACCACACCACCTCCGGGCATACAACACCGCCTCCGGGCATACTGCACCGCCTCCGGGCATACCACACCGCCTCCGGGCATACAACACCGCCTCCGGGCATACTACACCGCCTCCGGGCATACCAGACCGCCTCAGGGCATACAACACCGCCTCCGGGCATACAACACCGCCTCCGGGCATACCACACCGCCTCCGGGCATACAACACCGCCTCCGGGCATACAACACCGCCTCCGGGCATACCACACCGCCTCCGGGCATACAACACCGCCTCCGGGCATACAACACCGCCTCCGGGCATACCACACCGTCTCACGTCATCATCAGCAACATCATCAGCAACATCATCAGCAACATCACCAGCAACATCATCAGCAACATCATCAGCAACATCATCAGCAACATCATCAGCAACATCATCAGCAACATCATCATCAACATCATCATCAACATCATCATCAACATCATCATCAACATCATCATCAACATCAACATCATCATGAACATCATCATCAACATCATCATCAACATCATCATCAACATCAACATCAACATCATCATCAACATCATCATCAACATCATCATCAACATCATCATCAACATCATCATCAACATCATCATCAACATCATCAGCAACATAATCAGCAACATCATCATCAACATCATGAGCAACATCATCAACAACATCATCATCAGCAACATCATCATCAGCAACATCATCATCAGCAACATCATCATCATCATCATCATCATCATCTTCATCATCATCATCATCATCATCATCATCATCATCATCATCATCATCATCATCATCATCATCATCATCATCATCATCATCATCATCATCATCATCATCATCATCATCATCATCATCATCATCATCATCATCATCATCATCATCATCATCATCATCATCATCATCATCATCATCATCATCATCATCATCATCATCATCATCATCATCATCATCATCATCATTATCATCATCATGCCCGGAGGCGGTGTTGTACCGCCTCCGGGCATACCACACCGCCTCCGGGCATACAACACCGCCTCCGGGCATACTACACCGCTTCCGGGCATACCACACCGCCTCCGGGCATACAACACCGCCTCCGGGCATACTACACCGCCTCCGGGCATACCACACCGCCTCCGGGCATACAACAACGCCTCCGGGCATACTGCACCGCCTCCGGGCATACCACACCGCCTCCGGGCATACAACACCGCCTCCGGGCATACTACACCGCCTCCGGGCATACCAGACCGCCTCAGGGCATACAACACCGCCTCCGGGCATACAACACCGCCTCCGGGCATACCACACCGCCTCCGGGCATACAACACCGCCTCCGGGCATACAACACCGCCTCCGGGCATACCACACCGCCTCCGGGCATACAACACCGCCTCCGGGCATACAACACCGCCTCCGGGCATACCACACCGTCTCACGTCATCATCAGCAACATCATCAGCAACATCATCAGCAACATCACCAGCAACATCATCAGCAACATCATCAGCAACATCATCAGCAACATCATCAGCAACATCATCATCAACATCATCATCAACATCATCATCAACATCATCATCAACATCATCATCAACATCATCAGCAACATCATCAGCAACATCATCAGCAACATCATCAGCAACATCATCAACAACATCATCATCAGCAACATCATCATCAGCAACATCATCATCAGCAACATCATCATCATCATCATCATCATCATCATCATCATCATCATCATCATCATCATCATCATCATCATCATCATCATCATCATCATCATCATCATCATCATCATCATCATCATCATCATCATCATCATCATCATCATCATCATCATCATCATCATCATCATCATCATCATCATCATCATCATCATCATCATCATCATCATCATCATTATCATCATCATGCCCGGAGGCGGTGTTGTACCGCCTCCGGGCATACCACACCGCCTCCGGGCATACAACACCGCCTCCGGGCATACTACACCGCCTCCGGGCATACCACACCGCCTCCGGGCATACAACACCGCCTCCGGGCATACTACACCGCCTCCGGGCATACCACACCACCTCCGGGCATACAACACCGCCTCCGGGCATACTGCACCGCCTCCGGGCATACCACACCGCCTCCGGGCATACAACACCGCCTCCGGGCATACTACACCGCCTCCGGGCATACCAGACCGCCTCAGGGCATACAACACCGCCTCCGGGCATACAACACCGCCTCCGGGCATACCACACCGCCTCCGGGCATACAACACCGCCTCCGGGCATACAACACCGCCTCCGGGCATACCACACCGCCTCCGGGCATACAACACCGCCTCCGGGCATACAACACCGCCTCCGGGCATACCACACCGTCTCACGTCATCATCAGCAACATCATCAGCAACATCATCAGCAACATCACCAGCAACATCATCAGCAACATCATCAGCAACATCATCAGCAACATCATCAGCAACATCATCAGCAACATCATCATCAACATCATCATCAACATCATCATCAACATCATCATCAACATCATCATCAACATCAACATCATCATGAACATCATCATCAACATCATCATCAACATCATCATCAACATCAACATCAACATCATCATCAACATCAACATCATCATCAACATCATCATCAACATCATCATCAACATCATCATCAACATCATCATCAACATCATCAGCAACATAATCAGCAACATCATCATCAACATCATGAGCAACATCATCAACAACATCATCATCAGCAACATCATCATCAGCAACATCATCATCAGCAACATCATCATCATCATCATCATCATCATCTTCATCATCATCATCATCATCATCATCATCATCATCATCATCATCATCATCATCATCATCATCATCATCATCATCATCATCATCATCATCATCATCATCATCATCATCATCATCATCATCATCATCATCATCATCATCATCATCATCATCATCATCATCATCATCATCATCATCATCATCATCATCATCATCATCATCATCATCATCATCATCATCATCATCATCATCATCATCATCATCATCATCATTATCATCATCATCATGCCCGGAGGCGGTGTTGTACCGCCTCCGGGCATACCACACCGCCTCCGGGCATACAACACCGCCTCCGGGCATACTACACCGCCTCCGGGCATACCACACCGCCTCCGGGCATACAACACCGCCTCCGGGCAAACTACACCGCCTCCGGGCATACCACACCGCCTCCGGGCATACAACACCGCCTCCGGGCATACTACACCGCCTCCGGGCATACCACACCGCCTCCGGGCATACAACACCGCCTCCGGGCATACTACACCGCCTCCGGGCATACCACACCGCCTCCGGGCATACAACACCGCCTCCGGGCATACAACACCGCCTCCGGGCATACCACACCGTCTCACGTCATCATCAGCAACATCATCAGCAACATCATCAGCAACATCATCAGCAACATCACCAGCAACATCATCATCAACATCATCAGCAACATCATCAGCAACATCATCAGCAACATCATCATCAACATCATCATCAACAGCAACATCATCATCAGCAACATCATCATCAGCAACATCATCATCATCATCATCATCATCATCATCATCATCATCATCATCATCATCATCATCATCATCATCATCATCATCATCATCATCATCATCATCATCATCATCATCATCATCATCATCATCATCATCATCATCATCATCATCATCATCATCATCATCATCATCATCATCATCATCATCATCATCATCATCATCATCATCATCATCATCATCATCATCATCATCATCATCATCATCATCATCATCATCATCATCATCATCATCATCATCATCATCATCATCATCATCATCATCATCATCATCATCATCATCATCATCATCATCATCATCATCATCATTATCATCATCATGCCCGGAGGCGGTGTTGTACCGCCTCCGGGCATACCACACCGCCTCCGGGCATACAACACCGCCTCCGGGCATACTACACCGCCTCCGGGCATACCACACCGCCTCCGGGCATACAACACCGCCTCCGGGC
>JAXIVJ010001594.1:67500-95000 GCA_036785665.1 Chirona hameri | reverse complement strand
CATCATCAGCAACATCATCAGCAACATCATCAGCAACATCACCAGCAACATCATCAGCAACATCATCAGCAACATCATCAGCAACATCATCATCAACATCATCATCAACATCATCATTAACATCATCATCAACATCAACATCATCATCAACATCATCATCAACATCATCAGCAACATCATCAGCAACATCATCAGCAACATCATCAGCAACATCATCAGCAACATCATCAACAACATCATCATCAGCAACATCATCATCAGCAACATCATCATCAGCAACATCATCATCATCATCATCATCATCATCATCATCATCATCATCATCATCATCATCATCATCATCATCATCATCATCATCATCATCATCATCATCATCATCATCATCATCATCATCATCATCATCATCATCATCATCATCATCATCATCATCATCATCATCATCATCATCATCATCATCATCATCATCATCATCATCATCATCATCATCATCATCATTATCATCATCATGCCCGGAGGCGGTGTTGTACCGCCTCCGGGCATACCACACCGCCTCCGGGCATACAACACCGCCTCCGGGCATACTACACCGCCTCCGGGCATACCACACCGCCTCCGGGCATACAACACCGCCTCCGGGCATACTACACCGCCTCCGGGCATACCACACCGCCTCCGGGCATACAACACCGCCTCCGGGCATACTGCACCGCCTCCGGGCATACCACACCGCCTCCGGGCATACAACACCGCCTCCGGGCATACTACACCGCCTCCGGGCATACCAGACCGCCTCAGGGCATACAACACCGCCTCCGGGCATACAACACCGCCTCCGGGCATACCACACCGCCTCCGGGCATACAACACCGCCTCCGGGCATACAACACCGCCTCCGGGCATACCACACCGCCTCCGGGCATACAACACCGCCTCCGGGCATACAACACCGCCTCCGGTCATACCACACCGTCTCACGTCATCATCAGCAACATCATCAGCAACATCATCAGCAACATCACCAGCAACATCATCAGAAACATCATCAGCAACATCATCAGCAACATCATCAGCAACATCATCAGCAACATCATCATCAACATCATCATCAACATCATCATCATCATCATCATCATCATCATCATCATCATCATCATCATCATCATCATCATCATCATCATCATCATCATCATCATCATCATCATCATCATCATCATCATCATTATCATCATCATGCCCGGAGGCGGTGTTGTACCGCCTCCGGGCATACCACACCGCCTCCGGGCATACAACACCGCCTCCGGGCATACTACAGCGCTTCCGGGCATACCACACCGCCTCCGGGCATACAACACCGCCTCCGGGCATACTACACCGCCTCCGGGCATACCACACCGCCTCCGGGCATACAACAACGCCTCCGGGCATACTGCACCGCCTCCGGGCATACCACACCGCCTCCGGGCATACAACACCGCCTCCGGGCATACTACACCGCCTCCGGGCATACCAGACCGCCTCAGGGCATACAACACCGCCTCCGGGCATACAACACCGCCTCCGGGCATACCACACCGCCTCCGGGCATACAACACCGCCTCCGGGCATACAACACCGCCTCCGGGCATACCACACCGCCTCCGGGCATACAACACCGCCTCCGGGCATACAACACCGCCTCCGGGCATACCACACCGTCTCACGTCATCATCAGCAACATCATCAGCAACATCATCAGCAACATCACCAGCAACATCATCAGCAACATCATCAGCAACATCATCAGCAACATCATCAGCAACATCATCATCAACATCATCATCAACATCATCATCAACATCATCATCAACATCATCATCAACATCATCAGCAACATCATCAGCAACATCATCAGCAACATCATCAGCAACATCATCAACAACATCATCATCAGCAACATCATCATCAGCAACATCATCATCAGCAACATCATCATCATCATCATCATCATCATCATCATCATCATCATCATCATCATCATCATCATCATCATCATCATCATCATCATCATCATCATCATCATCATCATCATCATCATCATCATCATCATCATCATCATCATTATCATCATCATGCCCGGAGGCGGTGTTGTACCGCCTCCGGGCATACCACACCGCCTCCGGGCATACAACACCGCCTCCGGGCATACTACACCGCCTCCGGGCATACCACACCGCCTCCGGGCATACAACACCGCCTCCGGGCATACTACACCGCCTCCGGGCATACCACACCACCTCCGGGCATACAACACCGCCTCCGGGCATACTGCACCGCCTCCGGGCATACCACACCGCCTCCGGGCATACAACACCGCCTCCGGGCATACTACACCGCCTCCGGGCATACCAGACCGCCTCAGGGCATACAACACCGCCTCCGGGCATACAACACCGCCTCCGGGCATACCACACCGCCTCCGGGCATACAACACCGCCTCCGGGCATACAACACCGCCTTCGGGCATACCACACCGCCTCCGGGCATACAACACCGCCTCCGGGCATACAACACCGCCTCCGGGCATACCACACCGTCTCACGTCATTACCACACCGTCTCACGTCATCATCAGCAACATCATCAGCAACATCATCAGCAACATCACCAGCAACATCATCAGCAACATCATCAGCAACATCATCAGCAACATCATCAGCAACATCATCAGCAACATCATCATCAACATCATCATCAACATCATCATCAACATCATCATCAACATCATCATCAACATCAACATCATCATGAACATCATCATCAACATCATCATCAACATCATCATCAACATCAACATCAACATCATCATCAACATCATCATCAACATCATCATCAACATCATCATCAACATCATCATCAACATCATCATCAACATCATCAGCAACATAATCAGCAACATCATCATCAACATCATGAGCAACATCATCAACAACATCATCATCAGCAACATCATCATCAGCAACATCATCATCAGCAACATCATCATCATCATCATCATCATCATCATCATCATCATCATCATCATCATCATCATCATCATCATCATCATCATCATCATCATCATCATCATCATCATCATCATCATCATCATCATCATCATCATCATCATCATCATCATCATCATCATCATCATCATCATCATCATCATCATCATCATCATCATCATCATCATCATCATCATCATCATCATCATCATCATCATCATCATCATCATCATCATCATCATCATCATCATCATCATCATCATCATCATCATCATCATCATCATCATCATCATCATCATCATCATCATCATCATCATCATCATCATCATCATCATCATTATCATCATCATCATGCCCGGAGGCGGTGTTGTACCGCCTCCGGGCATACCACACCGCCTCCGGGCATACAACACCGCCTCCGGGCATACTACACCGCCTCCGGGCATACCACACCGCCTCCGGGCATACAACACCGCCTCCGGGCAAACTACACCGCCTCCGGGCATACCACACCGCCTCCGGGCATACAACACCGCCTCCGGGCATACTACACCGCCTCCGGGCATACCACACCGCCTCCGGGCATACAACACCGCCTCCGGGCATACTACACCGCCTCCGGGCATACCACACCGCCTCCGGGCATACAACACCGCCTCCGGGCATACAACACCGCCTCCGGGCATACCACACCGTCTCACGTCATCATCAGCAACATCATCAGCAACATCATCAGCAACATCATCAGCAACATCACCAGCAACATCATCATCAACATCATCAGCAACATCATCAGCAACATCATCAGCAACATCATCATCAACATCATCATCAACAGCAACATCATCATCAGCAACATCATCATCAGCAACATCATCATCATCATCATCATCATCATCATCATCATCATCATCATCATCATCATCATCATCATCATCATCATCATCATCATCATCATCATCATCATCATCATCATCATCATCATCATCATCATCATCATCATCATCATCATCATCATCATCATCATCATCATCATCATCATCATCATCATCATCATCATCATCATCATCATCATCATCATCATCATCATCATCATCATCATCATCATCATCATCATCATCATCATCATCATCATCATCATCATCATCATCATCATCATCATCATCATCATCATCATCATCATCATCATCATCATCATCATCATTATCATCATCATGCCCGGAGGCGGTGTTGTACCGCCTCCGGGCATACCACACCGCCTCCGGGCATACAACACCGCCTCCGGGCATACTACACCGCCTCCGGGCATACCACACCGCCTCCGGGCATACAACACCGCCTCCGGGCAAACTACACCGCCTCCGGGCATACCACACCGCCTCCGGGCATACAACACCGCCTCCGGGCATACAACACCGCCTCCGGGCATACCACACCGCCTCCGGGCATACAACACCGCCTCCGGGCATACAACACCGCAAACGGGCATACCACACCGTCTCACGTCATCATCAGCAACATCATCAGCAACATCATCAGCAACATCATCAGCAACATCACCAGCAACATCATCAGCAACATCATCAGCAACATCATCAGCAACATCATCATCAACATCATCATCAACATCATCATTAACATCATCATCAACATCAACATCATCATCAACATCATCATCAACATCATCAGCAACATCATCAGCAACATCATCAGCAACATCATCAGCAACATCATCAGCAACATCATCAACAACATCATCATCAGCAACATCATCATCAGCAACATCATCATCAGCAACATCATCATCATCATCATCATCATCATCATCATCATCATCATCATCATCATCATCATCATCATCATCATCATCATCATCATCATCATCATCATCATCATCATCATCATCATCATCATCATCATCATCATCATCATCATCATCATCATCATCATCATCATCATCATCATCATCATCATCATCATCATCATCATCATCATCATTATCATCATCATGCCCGGAGGCGGTGTTGTACCGCCTCCGGGCATACCACACCGCCTCCGGGCATACAACACCGCCTCCGGGCATACTACACCGCCTCCGGGCATACCACACCGCCTCCGGGCATACAACACCGCCTCCGGGCATACTACACCGCCTCCGGGCATACCACACCGCCTCCGGGCATACAACACCGCCTCCGGGCATACTGCACCGCCTCCGGGCATACCACACCGCCTCCGGGCATACAACACCGCCTCCGGGCATACTACACCGCCTCCGGGCATACCAGACCGCCTCAGGGCATACAACACCGCCTCCGGGCATACAACACCGCCTCCGGGCATACCACACCGCCTCCGGGCATACAACACCGCCTCCGGGCATACAACACCGCCTCCGGGCATACCACACCGCCTCCGGGCATACAACACCGCCTCCGGGCATACAACACCGCCTCCGGTCGTACCACACCGTCTCACGTCATCATCAGCAACATCATCAGCAACATCATCAGCAACATCACCAGCAACATCATCAGAAACATCATCAGCAACATCATCAGCAACATCATCAGCAACATCATCAGCAACATCATCATCAACATCATCATCAACATCATCATCATCATCATCATCATCATCATCATCATCATCATCATCATCATCATCATCATCATCATCATCATCATCATCATCATCATCATCATCATCATCATCATCATCATCATCATCATCATTATCATCATCATGCCCGGAGGCGGTGTTGTACCGCCTCCGGGCATACCACACCGCCTCCGGGCATACAACACCGCCTCCGGGCATACTACAGCGCTTCCGGGCATACCACACCGCCTCCGGGCATACAACACCGCCTCCGGGCATACTACACCGCCTCCGGGCATACCACACCGCCTCCGGGCATACAACAACGCCTCCGGGCATACTGCACCGCCTCCGGGCATACCACACCGCCTCCGGGCATACAACACCGCCTCCGGGCATACTACACCGCCTCCGGGCATACCAGACCGCCTCAGGGCATACAACACCGCCTCCGGGCATACAACACCGCCTCCGGGCATACCACACCGCCTCCGGGCATACAACACCGCCTCCGGGCATACAACACCGCCTCCGGGCATACCACACCGCCTCCGGGCATACAACACCGCCTCCGGGCATACAACACCGCCTCCGGGCATACCACACCGTCTCACGTCATCATCAGCAACATCATCAGCAACATCATCAGCAACATCACCAGCAACATCATCAGCAACATCATCAGCAACATCATCAGCAACATCATCAGCAACATCATCATCAACATCATCATCAACATCATCATCAACATCATCATCAACATCATCATCAACATCATCAGCAACATCATCAGCAACATCATCAGCAACATCATCAGCAACATCATCAACAACATCATCATCAGCAACATCATCATCAGCAACATCATCATCAGCAACATCATCATCATCATCATCATCATCATCATCATCATCATCATCATCATCATCATCATCATCATCATCATCATCATCATCATCATCATCATCATCATCATCATCATCATCATCATCATCATCATCATCATCATCATCATCATCATCATCATTATCATCATCATGCCCGGAGGCGGTGTTGTACCGCCTCCGGGCATACCACACCGCCTCCGGGCATACAACACCGCCTCCGGGCATACTACACCGCCTCCGGGCATACCACACCGCCTCCGGGCATACAACACCGCCTCCGGGCATACTACACCGCCTCCGGGCATACCACACCACCTCCGGGCATACAACACCGCCTCCGGGCATACTGCACCGCCTCCGGGCATACCACACCGCCTCCGGGCATACAACACCGCCTCCGGGCATACTACACCGCCTCCGGGCATACCAGACCGCCTCAGGGCATACAACACCGCCTCCGGGCATACAACACCGCCTCCGGGCATACCACACCGCCTCCGGGCATACAACACCGCCTCCGGGCATACAACACCGCCTCCGGGCATACCACACCGCCTCCGGGCATACAACACCGCCTCCGGGCATACAACACCGCCTCCGGGCATACCACACCGTCTCACGTCATCATCAGCAACATCATCAGCAACATCATCAGCAACATCACCAGCAACATCATCAGCAACATCATCAGCAACATCATCAGCAACATCATCAGCAACATCATCAGCAACATCATCATCAACATCATCATCAACATCATCATCAACATCATCATCAACATCATCATCAACATCAACATCATCATGAACATCATCATCAACATCATCATCAACATCATCATCAACATCAACATCAACATCATCATCAACATCATCATCAACATCATCATCAACATCATCATCAACATCATCATCAACATCATCATCAACATCATCAGCAACATAATCAGCAACATCATCATCAACATCATGAGCAACATCATCAACAACATCATCATCAGCAACATCATCATCAGCAACATCATCATCAGCAACATCATCATCATCATCATCATCATCATCTTCATCATCATCATCATCATCATCATCATCATCATCATCATCATCATCATCATCATCATCATCATCATCATCATCATCATCATCATCATCATCATCATCATCATCATCATCATCATCATCATCATCATCATCATCATCATCATCATCATCATCATCATCATCATCATCATCATCATCATCATCATCATCATCATCATCATCATCATCATCATCATCATCATCATCATCATCATCATCATCATCATCATCATCATCATTATCATCATCATCATGCCCGGAGGCGGTGTTGTACCGCCTCCGTGCATACCACACCGCCTCCGGGCATACAACACCGCCTCCGGGCATACTACACCGCCTCCGGGCATACCACACCGCCTCCGGGCATACAACACCGCCTCCGGGCAAACTACACCGCCTCCGGGCATACCACACCGCCTCCGGGCATACAACACCGCCTCCGGGCATACTACACCGCCTCCGGGCATACCACACCGCCTCCGGGCATACAACACCGCCTCCGGGCATACTACACCGCCTCCGGGCATACCACACCGCCTCCGGGCATACAACACCGCCTCCGGGCATACAACACCGCCTCCGGGCATACCACACCGTCTCACGTCATCATCAGCAACATCATCAGCAACATCATCAGCAACATCATCAGCAACATCACCAGCAACATCATCATCAACATCATCAGCAACATCATCAGCAACATCATCAGCAACATCATCATCAACATCATCATCAACAGCAACATCATCATCAGCAACATCATCATCAGCAACATCATCATCATCATCATCATCATCATCATCATCATCATCATCATCATCATCATCATCATCATCATCATCATCATCATCATCATCATCATCATCATCATCATCATCATCATCATCATCATCATCATCATCATCATCATCATCATCATCATCATCATCATCATCATCATCATCATCATCATCATCATCATCATCATCATCATCATCATCATCATCATCATCATCATCATCATCATCATCATCATCATCATCATCATCATCATCATCATCATCATCATCATCATCATCATCATCATCATCATCATCATCATCATCATCATCATCATCATCATCATCATCATCATCATCATCATCATCATCATCATCATCATCATCATCATCATCATTATCATCATCATCATGCCCGGAGGCGGTGTTGTACCGCCTCCGGGCATACCACACCGCCTCCGGGCATACAACACCGCCTCCGGGCATACTACACCGCCTCCGGGCATACCACACCGCCTCCGGGCATACAACACCGCCTCCGGGCAAACTACACCGCCTCCGGGCATACCACACCGCCTCCGGGCATACAACACCGCCTCCGGGCATACTACACCGCCTCCGGGCATACCACACCGCCTCCGGGCATACAACACCGCCTCCGGGCATACTACACCGCCTCCGGGCATACCACACCGCCTCCGGGCATACAACACCGCCTCCGGGCATACAACACCGCCTCCGGGCATACCACACCGTCTCACGTCATCATCAGCAACATCATCAGCAACATCATCAGCAACATCATCAGCAACATCACCAGCAACATCATCATCAACATCATCAGCAACATCATCAGCAACATCATCAGCAACATCATCATCAACATCATCATCAACAGCAACATCATCATCAGCAACATCATCATCAGCAACATCATCATCATCATCATCATCATCATCATCATCATCATCATCATCATCATCATCATCATCATCATCATCATCATCATCATCATCATCATCATCATCATCATCATCATCATCATCATCATCATCATCATCATCATCATCATCATCATCATCATCATCATCATCATCATCATCATCATCATCATCATCATCATCATCATCATCATCATCATCATCATCATCATCATCATCATCATCATCATCATCATCATCATCATCATCATCATCATCATCATCATCATCATCATCATCATCATCATCATCATCATCATCATCATCATCATCATCATCATCATCATCATCATCATCATCATCATTATCATCATCATGCCCGGAGGCGGTGTTGTACCGCCTCCGGGCATACCACACCGCCTCCGGGCATACAACACCGCCTCCGGGCATACTACACCGCCTCCGGGCATACCACACCGCCTCCGGGCATACAACACCGCCTCCGGGCAAACTACACCGCCTCCGGGCATACCACACCGCCTCCGGGCATACAACACCGCCTCCGGGCATACAACACCGCCTCCGGGCATACCACACCGCCTCCGGGCATACAACACCGCCTCCGGGCATACAACACCGCAAACGGGCATACCACACCGTCTCACGTCATCATCAGCAACATCATCAGCAACATCATCAGCAACATCATCAGCAACATCACCAGCAACATCATCAGCAACATCATCAGCAACATCATCAGCAACATCATCATCAACATCATCATCAACATCATCATTAACATCATCATCAACATCAACATCATCATCAACATCATCATCAACATCATCAGCAACATCATCAGCAACATCATCAGCAACATCATCAGCAACATCATCAGCAACATCATCAACAACATCATCATCAGCAACATCATCATCAGCAACATCATCATCAGCAACATCATCATCATCATCATCATCATCATCATCATCATCATCATCATCATCATCATCATCATCATCATCATCATCATCATCATCATCATCATCATCATCATCATCATCATCATCATCATCATCATCATCATCATCATCATCATCATCATCATCATCATCATCATCATCATCATCATCATCATCATCATCATCATCATCATCATTATCATCATCATGCCCGGAGGCGGTGTTGTACCGCCTCCGGGCATACCACACCGCCTCCGGGCATACAACACCGCCTCCGGGCATACTACACCGCCTCCGGGCATACCACACCGCCTCCGGGCATACAACACCGCCTCCGGGCATACTACACCGCCTCCGGGCATACCACACCGCCTCCGGGCATACAACACCGCCTCCGGGCATACTGCACCGCCTCCGGGCATACCACACCGCCTCCGGGCATACAACACCGCCTCCGGGCATACTACACCGCCTCCGGGCATACCAGACCGCCTCAGGGCATACAACACCACCTCCGGGCATACAACACCGCCTCCGGGCATACCACACCGCCTCCGGGCATACAACACCGCCTCCGGGCATACAACACCGCCTCCGGGCATACCACACCGCCTCCGGGCATACAACACCGCCTCCGGGCATACAACACCGCCTCCGGTCGTACCACACCGTCTCACGTCATCATCAGCAACATCATCAGCAACATCATCAGCAACATCACCAGCAACATCATCAGAAACATCATCAGCAACATCATCAGCAACATCATCAGCAACATCATCAGCAACATCATCATCAACATCATCATCAACATCATCATCATCATCATCATCATCATCATCATCATCATCATCATCATCATCATCATCATCATCATCATCATCATCATCATCATCATCATCATCATCATCATCATCATCATCATCATCATCATCATCATTATCATCATCATGCCCGGAGGCGGTGTTGTACCGCCTCCGGGCATACCACACCGCCTCCGGGCATACAACACCGCCTCCGGGCATACTACAGCGCTTCCGGGCATACCACACCGCCTCCGGGCATACAACACCGCCTCCGGGCATACTACACCGCCTCCGGGCATACCACACCGCCTCCGGGCATACAACAACGCCTCCGGGCATACTGCACCGCCTCCGGGCATACCACACCGCCTCCGGGCATACAACACCGCCTCCGGGCATACTACACCGCCTCCGGGCATACCAGACCGCCTCAGGGCATACAACACCGCCTCCGGGCATACAACACCGCCTCCGGGCATACCACACCGCCTCCGGGCATACAACACCGCCTCCGGGCATACAACACCGCCTCCGGGCATACCACACCGCCTCCGGGCATACAACACCGCCTCCGGGCATACAACACCGCCTCCGGGCATACCACACCGTCTCACGTCATCATCAGCAACATCATCAGCAACATCATCAGCAACATCACCAGCAACATCATCAGCAACATCATCAGCAACATCATCAGCAACATCATCAGCAACATCATCATCAACATCATCATCAACATCATCATCAACATCATCATCAACATCATCATCAACATCATCAGCAACATCATCAGCAACATCATCAGCAACATCATCAGCAACATCATCAACAACATCATCATCAGCAACATCATCATCAGCAACATCATCATCAGCAACATCATCATCATCATCATCATCATCATCATCATCATCATCATCATCATCATCATCATCATCATCATCATCATCATCATCATCATCATCATCATCATCATCATCATCATCATCATCATCATCATCATCATCATCATCATCATCATCATCATCATCATTATCATCATCATGCCCGGAGGCGGTGTTGTACCGCCTCCGGGCATACCACACCGCCTCCGGGCATACAACACCGCCTCCGGGCATACTACACCGCCTCCGGGCATACCACACCGTCTCCGGGCATACAACACCGCCTCCGGGCATACTACACCGCCTCCGGGCATACCACACCACCTCCGGGCATACAACACCGCCTCCGGGCATACTGCACCGCCTCCGGGCATACCACACCGCCTCCGGGCATACAACACCGCCTCCGGGCATACTACACCGCCTCCGGGCATACCAGACCGCCTCAGGGCATACAACACCGCCTCCGGGCATACAACACCGCCTCCGGGCATACCACACCGCCTCCGGGCATACAACACCGCCTCCGGGCATACAACACCGCCTCCGGGCATACCACACCGCCTCCGGGCATACAACACCGCCTCCGGGCATACAACACCGCCTCCGGGCATACCACACCGTCTCACGTCATCATCAGCAACATCGTCAGCAACATCATCAGCAACATCACCAGCAACATCATCAGCAACATCATCAGCAACATCATCAGCAACATCATCAGCAACATCATCAGCAACATCATCATCAACATCATCATCAACATCATCATCAACATCATCATCAACATCATCATCAACATCAACATCATCATGAACATCATCATCAACATCATCATCAACATCATCATCAACATCAACATCAACATCATCATCAACATCATCATCAACATCATCATCAACATCATCATCAACATCATCATCAACATCATCATCAACATCATCAGCAACATAATCAGCAACATCATCATCAACATCATGAGCAACATCATCAACAACATCATCATCAGCAACATCATCATCAGCAACATCATCATCAGCAACATCATCATCATCATCATCATCATCATCTTCATCATCATCATCATCATCATCATCATCATCATCATCATCATCATCATCATCATCATCATCATCATCATCATCATCATCATCATCATCATCATCATCATCATCATCATCATCATCATCATCATCATCATCATCATCATCATCATCATCATCATCATCATCATCATCATCATCATCATCATCATCATCATCATCATCATCATCATCATCATCATCATCATCATCATCATCATCATCATCATCATCATTATCATCATCATCATGCCCGGAGGCGGTGTTGTACCGCCTCCGTGCATACCACACCGCCTCCGGGCATACAACACCGCCTCCGGGCATACTACACCGCCTCCGGGCATACCACACCGCCTCCGGGCATACAACACCGCCTCCGGGCAAACTACACCGCCTCCGGGCATACCACACCGTCTCACGTCATCATCAGCAACATCATCAGCAACATCATCAGCAACATCACCAGCAACATCATCAGCAACATCATCAGCAACATCATCAGCAACATCATCAGCAACATCATCAGCAACATCATCATCAGCATCATCATCAACATCATCATCAACATCATCATCAACATCATCATCAACATCAACATCATCATGAACATCATCATCAACATCATCATCAACATCATCATCAACATCAACATCAACATCATCATCAACATCATCATCAACATCATCATCAACATCATCATCAACATCATCATCAACATCATCATCAACATCATCAGCAACATAATCAGCAACATCATCATCAACATCATGAGCAACATCATCAACAACATCATCATCAGCAACATCATCATCAGCAACATCATCATCAGCAACATCATCATCATCATCATCATCATCATCTTCATCATCATCATCATCATCATCATCATCATCATCATCATCATCATCATCATCATCATCATCATCATCATCATCATCATCATCATCATCATCATCATCATCATCATCATCATCATCATCATCATCATCATCATCATCATCATCATCATCATCATCATCATCATCATCATCATCATCATCATCATCATCATCATCATCATCATCATCATCATCATCATCATCATCATCATCATCATCATCATCATCATCATCATCATCATCATCATCATCATCATCATCATCATCATCATCATCATCATCATCATCATCATCATCATCATCATCATCATCATCATCATCATCATCATCATCATCATCATCATCATCATCATCATCATCATCATCATTATCATCATCATCATGCCCGGAGGCGGTGTTGTACCGCCTCCGTGCATACCACACCGCCTCCGGGCATACAACACCGCCTCCGGGCATACTACACCGCCTCCGGGCATACCACACCGCCTCCGGGCATACAACACCGCCTCCGGGCAAACTACACCGCCTCCGGGCATACCACACCGCCTCCGGGCATACAACACCGCCTCCGGGCATACTACACCGCCTCCGGGCATACCACACCGCCTCCGGGCATACAACACCGCCTCCGGGCATACTACACCGCCTCCGGGCATACCACACCGCCTCCGGGCATACAACACCGCCTCCGGGCATACAACACCGCCTCCGGGCATACCACACCGTCTCACGTCATCATCAGCAACATCATCAGCAACATCATCAGCAACATCATCAGCAACATCACCAGCAACATCATCATCAACATCATCAGCAACATCATCAGCAACATCATCAGCAACATCATCATCAACATCATCATCAACAGCAACATCATCATCAGCAACATCATCATCAGCAACATCATCATCATCATCATCATCATCATCATCATCATCATCATCATCATCATCATCATCATCATCATCATCATCATCATCATCATCATCATCATCATCATCATCATCATCATCATCATCATCATCATCATCATCATCATCATCATCATCATCATCATCATCATCATCATCATCATCATCATCATCATCATCATCATCATCATCATCATCATCATCATCATCATCATCATCATCATCATCATCATCATCATCATCATCATCATCATCATCATCATCATCATCATCATCATCATCATCATCATCATCATCATCATCATCATCATCATCATCATCATCATCATCATCATCATCATCATCATCATCATCATCATCATCATCATCATCATCATCATTATCATCATCATCATGCCCGGAGGCGGTGTTGTACCGCCTCCGGGCATACCACACCGCCTCCGGGCATACAACACCGCCTCCGGGCATACTACACCGCCTCCGGGCATACCACACCGCCTCCGGGCATACAACACCGCCTCCGGGCAAACTACACCGCCTCCGGGCATACCACACCGCCTCCGGGCATACAACACCGCCTCCGGGCATACTACACCGCCTCCGGGCATACCACACCGCCTCCGGGCATACAACACCGCCTCCGGGCATACTACACCGCCTCCGGGCATACCACACCGCCTCCGGGCATACAACACCGCCTCCGGGCATACAACACCGCCTCCGGGCATACCACACCGTCTCACGTCATCATCAGCAACATCATCAGCAACATCATCAGCAACATCATCAGCAACATCACCAGCAACATCATCATCAACATCATCAGCAACATCATCAGCAACATCATCAGCAACATCATCATCAACATCATCATCAACAGCAACATCATCATCAGCAACATCATCATCAGCAACATCATCATCATCATCATCATCATCATCATCATCATCATCATCATCATCATCATCATCATCATCATCATCATCATCATCATCATCATCATCATCATCATCATCATCATCATCATCATCATCATCATCATCATCATCATCATCATCATCATCATCATCATCATCATCATCATCATCATCATCATCATCATCATCATCATCATCATCATCATCATCATCATCATCATCATCATCATCATCATCATCATCATCATCATCATCATCATCATCATCATCATCATCATCATCATCATCATCATCATCATCATCATCATCATCATCATCATCATCATCATCATCATCATTATCATCATCATGCCCGGAGGCGGTGTTGTACCGCCTCCGGGCATACCACACCGCCTCGGGCATACAACACCGCCTCCGGGCATACTACACCGCCTCCGGGCATACCACACCGCCTCCGGGCATACAACACCGCCTCCGGGCAAACTACACCGCCTCCGGGCATACCACACCGCCTCCGGGCATACAACACCGCCTCCGGGCATACAACACCGCCTCCGGGCATACCACACCGCCTCCGGGCATACAACACCGCCTCCGGGCATACAACACCGCAAACGGGCATACCACACCGTCTCACGTCATCATCAGCAACATCATCAGCAACATCATCAGCAACATCATCAGCAACATCACCAGCAACATCATCAGCAACATCATCAGCAACATCATCAGCAACATCATCATCAACATCATCATCAACATCATCATTAACATCATCATCAACATCAACATCATCATCAACATCATCATCAACATCATCAGCAACATCATCAGCAACATCATCAGCAACATCATCAGCAACATCATCAGCAACATCATCAACAACATCATCATCAGCAACATCATCATCAGCAACATCATCATCAGCAACATCATCATCATCATCATCATCATCATCATCATCATCATCATCATCATCATCATCATCATCATCATCATCATCATCATCATCATCATCATCATCATCATCATCATCATCATCATCATCATCATCATCATCATCATCATCATCATCATCATCATCATCATCATCATCATCATCATCATCATCATCATCATCATCATCATCATTATCATCATCATGCCCGGAGGCGGTGTTGTACCGCCTCCGGGCATACCACACCGCCTCCGGGCATACAACACCGCCTCCGGGCATACTACACCGCCTCCGGGCATACCACACCGCCTCCGGGCATACAACACCGCCTCCGGGCATACTACACCGCCTCCGGGCATACCACACCGCCTCCGGGCATACAACACCGCCTCCGGGCATACTGCACCGCCTCCGGGCATACCACACCGCCTCCGGGCATACAACACCGCCTCCGGGCATACTACACCGCCTCCGGGCATACCAGACCGCCTCAGGGCATACAACACCACCTCCGGGCATACAACACCGCCTCCGGGCATACCACACCGCCTCCGGGCATACAACACCGCCTCCGGGCATACAACACCGCCTCCGGGCATACCACACCGCCTCCGGGCATACAACACCGCCTCCGGGCATACAACACCGCCTCCGGTCGTACCACACCGTCTCACGTCATCATCAGCAACATCATCAGCAACATCATCAGCAACATCACCAGCAACATCATCAGAAACATCATCAGCAACATCATCAGCAACATCATCAGCAACATCATCAGCAACATCATCATCAACATCATCATCAACATCATCATCATCATCATCATCATCATCATCATCATCATCATCATCATCATCATCATCATCATCATCATCATCATCATCATCATCATCATCATCATCATCATCATCATCATCATCATCATCATCATCATTATCATCATCATGCCCGGAGGCGGTGTTGTACCGCCTCCGGGCATACCACACCGCCTCCGGGCATACAACACCGCCTCCGGGCATACTACAGCGCTTCCGGGCATACCACACCGCCTCCGGGCATACAACACCGCCTCCGGGCATACTACACCGCCTCCGGGCATACCACACCGCCTCCGGGCATACAACAACGCCTCCGGGCATACTGCACCGCCTCCGGGCATACCACACCGCCTCCGGGCATACAACACCGCCTCCGGGCATACTACACCGCCTCCGGGCATACCAGACCGCCTCAGGGCATACAACACCGCCTCCGGGCATACAACACCGCCTCCGGGCATACCACACCGCCTCCGGGCATACAACACCGCCTCCGGGCATACAACACCGCCTCCGGGCATACCACACCGCCTCCGGGCATACAACACCGCCTCCGGGCATACAACACCGCCTCCGGGCATACCACACCGTCTCACGTCATCATCAGCAACATCATCAGCAACATCATCAGCAACATCACCAGCAACATCATCAGCAACATCATCAGCAACATCATCAGCAACATCATCAGCAACATCATCATCAACATCATCATCAACATCATCATCAACATCATCATCAACATCATCATCAACATCATCAGCAACATCATCAGCAACATCATCAGCAACATCATCAGCAACATCATCAACAACATCATCATCAGCAACATCATCATCAGCAACATCATCATCAGCAACATCATCATCATCATCATCATCATCATCATCATCATCATCATCATCATCATCATCATCATCATCATCATCATCATCATCATCATCATCATCATCATCATCATCATCATCATCATCATCATCATCATCATCATCATCATCATCATCATCATCATCATTATCATCATCATGCCCGGAGGCGGTGTTGTACCGCCTCCGGGCATACCACACCGCCTCCGGGCATACAACACCGCCTCCGGGCATACTACACCGCCTCCGGGCATACCACACCGTCTCCGGGCATACAACACCGCCTCCGGGCATACTACACCGCCTCCGGGCATACCACACCACCTCCGGGCATACAACACCGCCTCCGGGCATACTGCACCGCCTCCGGGCATACCACACCGCCTCCGGGCATACAACACCGCCTCCGGGCATACTACACCGCCTCCGGGCATACCAGACCGCCTCAGGGCATACAACACCGCCTCCGGGCATACAACACCGCCTCCGGGCATACCACACCGCCTCCGGGCATACAACACCGCCTCCGGGCATACAACACCGCCTCCGGGCATACCACACCGCCTCCGGGCATACAACACCGCCTCCGGGCATACAACACCGCCTCCGGGCATACCACACCGTCTCACGTCATCATCAGCAACATCGTCAGCAACATCATCAGCAACATCACCAGCAACATCATCAGCAACATCATCAGCAACATCATCAGCAACATCATCAGCAACATCATCAGCAACATCATCATCAACATCATCATCAACATCATCATCAACATCATCATCAACATCATCATCAACATCAACATCATCATGAACATCATCATCAACATCATCATCAACATCATCATCAACATCAACATCAACATCATCATCAACATCATCATCAACATCATCATCAACATCATCATCAACATCATCATCAACATCATCATCAACATCATCAGCAACATAATCAGCAACATCATCATCAACATCATGAGCAACATCATCAACAACATCATCATCAGCAACATCATCATCAGCAACATCATCATCAGCAACATCATCATCATCATCATCATCATCATCTTCATCATCATCATCATCATCATCATCATCATCATCATCATCATCATCATCATCATCATCATCATCATCATCATCATCATCATCATCATCATCATCATCATCATCTTCATCATCATCATCATCATCATCATCATCATCATCATCATCATCATCATCATCATCATCATCATCATCATCATCATCATCATCATCATCATCATCATCATCATCATCATCATCATCATCATCATCATCATCATCATCATCATCATCATTATCATCATCATCATGCCCGGAGGCGGTGTTGTACCGCCTCCGTGCATACCACACCGCCTCCGGGCATACAACACCGCCTCCGGGCATACTACACCGCCTCCGGGCATACCACACCGCCTCCGGGCATACAACACCGCCTCCGGGCAAACTACACCGCCTCCGGGCATACCACACCGTCTCACGTCATCATCAGCAACATCATCAGCAACATCATCAGCAACATCACCAGCAACATCATCAGCAACATCATCAGCAACATCATCAGCAACATCATCAGCAACATCATCAGCAACATCATCATCAGCATCATCATCAACATCATCATCAACATCATCATCAACATCATCATCAACATCAACATCATCATGAACATCATCATCAACATCATCATCAACATCATCATCAACATCAACATCAACATCATCATCAACATCATCATCAACATCATCATCAACATCATCATCAACATCATCATCAACATCATCATCAACATCATCAGCAACATAATCAGCAACATCATCATCAACATCATGAGCAACATCATCAACAACATCATCATCAGCAACATCATCATCAGCAACATCATCATCAGCAACATCATCATCATCATCATCATCATCATCTTCATCATCATCATCATCATCATCATCATCATCATCATCATCATCATCATCATCATCATCATCATCATCATCATCATCATCATCATCATCATCATCATCATCATCATCATCATCATCATCATCATCATCATCATCATCATCATCATCATCATCATCATCATCATCATCATCATCATCATCATCATCATCATCATCATCATCATCATCATCATCATCATCATCATCATCATCATCATCATCATCATCATCATTATCATCATCATCATGCCCGGAGGCGGTGTTGTACCGCCTCCGTGCATACCACACCGCCTCCGGGCATACAACACCGCCTCCGGGCATACTACACCGCCTCCGGGCATACCACACCGCCTCCGGGCATACAACACCGCCTCCGGGCAAACTACACCGCCTCCGGGCATACCACACCGCCTCCGGGCATACAACACCGCCTCCGGGCATACTACACCGCCTCCGGGCATACCACACCGCCTCCGGGCATACAACACCGCCTCCGGGCATACTACACCGCCTCCGGGCATACCACACCGCCTCCGGGCATACAACACCGCCTCCGGGCATACAACACCGCCTCCGGGCATACCACACCGTCTCACGTCATCATCAGCAACATCATCAGCAACATCATCAGCAACATCATCAGCAACATCACCAGCAACATCATCATCAACATCATCAGCAACATCATCAGCAACATCATCAGCAACATCATCATCAACATCATCATCAACAGCAACATCATCATCAGCAACATCATCATCAGCAACATCATCATCATCATCATCATCATCATCATCATCATCATCATCATCATCATCATCATCATCATCATCATCATCATCATCATCATCATCATCATCATCATCATCATCATCATCATCATCATCATCATCATCATCATCATCATCATCATCATCATCATCATCATCATCATCATCATCATCATCATCATCATCATCATCATCATCATCATCATCATCATCATCATCATCATCATCATCATCATCATCATCATCATCATCATCATCATCATCATCATCATCATCATCATCATCATCATCATCATCATCATCATCATCATCATCATCATCATCATCATCATCATCATCATCATCATCATCATCATCATCATCATCATCATCATCATCATCATCATCATCATCATCATTATCATCATCATCATGCCCGGAGGCGGTGTTGTACCGCCTCCGGGCATACCACACCGCCTCCGGGCATACAACACCGCCTCCGGGCATACTACACCGCCTCCGGGCATACCACACCGCCTCCGGGCATACAACACCGCCTCCGGGCAAACTACACCGCCTCCGGGCATACCACACCGCCTCCGGGCATACAACACCGCCTCCGGGCATACTACACCGCCTCCGGGCATACCACACCGCCTCCGGGCATACAACACCGCCTCCGGGCATACTACACCGCCTCCGGGCATACCACACCGCCTCCGGGCATACAACACCGCCTCCGGGCATACAACACCGCCTCCGGGCATACCACACCGTCTCACGTCATCATCAGCAACATCATCAGCAACATCATCAGCAACATCATCAGCAACATCACCAGCAACATCATCATCAACATCATCAGCAACATCATCAGCAACATCATCATCAACATCATCATCAACATCATCATCAACATCATCATCAACATCATCATCAACATCATCAGCAACATCATCAGCAACATCATCAGCAACATCATCAGCAACATCATCAACAACATCATCATCAGCAACATCATCATCAGCAACATCATCATCAGCAACATCATCATCATCATCATCATCATCATCATCATCATCATCATCATCATCATCATCATCATCATCATCATCATCATCATCATCATCATCATCATCATCATCATCATCATCATCATCATCATCATCATCATCATCATCATCATCATCATCATCATCATTATCATCATCATGCCCGGAGGCGGTGTTGTACCGCCTCCGGGCATACCACACCGCCTCCGGGCATACAACACCGCCTCCGGGCATACTACACCGCCTCCGGGCATACCACACCGTCTCCGGGCATACAACACCGCCTCCGGGCATACTACACCGCCTCCGGGCATACCACACCACCTCCGGGCATACAACACCGCCTCCGGGCATACTGCACCGCCTCCGGGCATACCACACCGCCTCCGGGCATACAACACCGCCTCCGGGCATACTACACCGCCTCCGGGCATACCAGACCGCCTCAGGGCATACAACACCGCCTCCGGGCATACAACACCGCCTCCGGGCATACCACACCGCCTCCGGGCATACAACACCGCCTCCGGGCATACAACACCGCCTCCGGGCATACCACACCGCCTCCGGGCATACAACACCGCCTCCGGGCATACAACACCGCCTCCGGGCATACCACACCGTCTCACGTCATCATCAGCAACATCGTCAGCAACATCATCAGCAACATCACCAGCAACATCATCAGCAACATCATCAGCAACATCATCAGCAACATCATCAGCAACATCATCAGCAACATCATCATCAACATCATCATCAACATCATCATCAACATCATCATCAACATCATCATCAACATCAACATCATCATGAACATCATCATCAACATCATCATCAACATCATCATCAACATCAACATCAACATCATCATCAACATCATCATCAACATCATCATCAACATCATCATCAACATCATCATCAACATCATCATCAACATCATCAGCAACATAATCAGCAACATCATCATCAACATCATGAGCAACATCATCAACAACATCATCATCAGCAACATCATCATCAGCAACATCATCATCAGCAACATCATCATCATCATCATCATCATCATCTTCATCATCATCATCATCATCATCATCATCATCATCATCATCATCATCATCATCATCATCATCATCATCATCATCATCATCATCATCATCATCATCATCATCATCTTCATCATCATCATCATCATCATCATCATCATCATCATCATCATCATCATCATCATCATCATCATCATCATCATCATCATCATCATCATCATCATCATCATCATCATCATCATCATCATCATCATCATCATCATCATCATCATCATCATTATCATCATCATCATGCCCGGAGGCGGTGTTGTACCGCCTCCGTGCATACCACACCGCCTCCGGGCATACAACACCGCCTCCGGGCATACTACACCGCCTCCGGGCATACCACACCGCCTCCGGGCATACAACACCGCCTCCGGGCAAACTACACCGCCTCCGGGCATACCACACCGTCTCACGTCATCATCAGCAACATCATCAGCAACATCATCAGCAACATCACCAGCAACATCATCAGCAACATCATCAGCAACATCATCAGCAACATCATCAGCAACATCATCAGCAACATCATCATCAGCATCATCATCAACATCATCATCAACATCATCATCAACATCATCATCAACATCAACATCATCATGAACATCATCATCAACATCATCATCAACATCATCATCAACATCAACATCAACATCATCATCAACATCATCATCAACATCATCATCAACATCATCATCAACATCATCATCAACATCATCATCAACATCATCAGCAACATAATCAGCAACATCATCATCAACATCATGAGCAACATCATCAACAACATCATCATCAGCAACATCATCATCAGCAACATCATCATCAGCAACATCATCATCATCATCATCATCATCATCTTCATCATCATCATCATCATCATCATCATCATCATCATCATCATCATCATCATCATCATCATCATCATCATCATCATCATCATCATCATCATCATCATCATCATCATCATCATCATCATCATCATCATCATCATCATCATCATCATCATCATCATCATCATCATCATCATCATCATCATCATCATCATCATCATCATCATCATCATCATCATCATCATCATCATCATCATCATCATCATCATCATCATCATTATCATCATCATCATGCCCGGAGGCGGTGTTGTACCGCCTCCGTGCATACCACACCGCCTCCGGGCATACAACACCGCCTCCGGGCATACTACACCGCCTCCGGGCATACCACACCGCCTCCGGGCATACAACACCGCCTCCGGGCAAACTACACCGCCTCCGGGCATACCACACCGCCTCCGGGCATACAACACCGCCTCCGGGCATACTACACCGCCTCCGGGCATACCACACCGCCTCCGGGCATACAACACCGCCTCCGGGCATACTACACCGCCTCCGGGCATACCACACCGCCTCCGGGCATACAACACCGCCTCCGGGCATACAACACCGCCTCCGGGCATACCACACCGTCTCACGTCATCATCAGCAACATCATCAGCAACATCATCAGCAACATCATCAGCAACATCACCAGCAACATCATCATCAACATCATCAGCAACATCATCAGCAACATCATCAGCAACATCATCATCAACATCATCATCAACAGCAACATCATCATCAGCAACATCATCATCAGCAACATCATCATCATCATCATCATCATCATCATCATCATCATCATCATCATCATCATCATCATCATCATCATCATCATCATCATCATCATCATCATCATCATCATCATCATCATCATCATCATCATCATCATCATCATCATCATCATCATCATCATCATCATCATCATCATCATCATCATCATCATCATCATCATCATCATCATCATCATCATCATCATCATCATCATCATCATCATCATCATCATCATCATCATCATCATCATCATCATCATCATCATCATCATCATCATCATCATCATCATCATCATCATCATCATCATCATCATCATCATCATCATCATCATCATCATCATCATCATCATCATCATCATCATCATCATCATCATCATCATCATCATCATCATCATTATCATCATCATCATGCCCGGAGGCGGTGTTGTACCGCCTCCGGGCATACCACACCGCCTCCGGGCATACAACACCGCCTCCGGGCATACTACACCGCCTCCGGGCATACCACACCGCCTCCGGGCATACAACACCGCCTCCGGGCAAACTACACCGCCTCCGGGCATACCACACCGCCTCCGGGCATACAACACCGCCTCCGGGCATACTACACCGCCTCCGGGCATACCACACCGCCTCCGGGCATACAACACCGCCTCCGGGCATACTACACCGCCTCCGGGCATACCACACCGCCTCCGGGCATACAACACCGCCTCCGGGCATACAACACCGCCTCCGGGCATACCACACCGTCTCACGTCATCATCAGCAACATCATCAGCAACATCATCAGCAACATCATCAGCAACATCACCAGCAACATCATCATCAACATCATCAGCAACATCATCAGCAACATCATCAGCAACATCATCATCAACATCATCATCAACAGCAACATCATCATCAGCAACATCATCATCAGCAACATCATCATCATCATCATCATCATCATCATCATCATCATCATCATCATCATCATCATCATCATCATCATCATCATCATCATCATCATCATCATCATCATCATCATCATCATCATCATCATCATCATCATCATCATCATCATCATCATCATCATCATCATCATCATCATCATCATCATCATCATCATCATCATCATCATCATCATCATCATCATCATCATCATCATCATCATCATCATCATCATCATCATCATCATCATCATCATCATCATCATCATCATCATCATCATCATCATCATCATCATCATCATCATCATCATCATCATCATCATCATCATCATCATCATCATCATCATTATCATCATCATGCCCGGAGGCGGTGTTGTACCGCCTCCGGGCATACCACACCGCCTCCGGGCATACAACACCGCCTCCGGGCATACTACACCGCCTCCGGGCATACCACACCGCCTCCGGGCATACAACACCGCCTCCGGGCAAACTACACCGCCTCCGGGCATACCACACCGCCTCCGGGCATACAACACCGCCTCCGGGCATACAACACCGCCTCCGGGCATACCACACCGCCTCCGGGCATACAACACCGCCTCCGGGCATACAACACCGCAAACGGGCATACCACACCGTCTCACGTCATCATCAGCAACATCATCAGCAACATCATCAGCAACATCATCAGCAACATCACCAGCAACATCATCAGCAACATCATCAGCAACATCATCAGCAACATCATCATCAACATCATCATCAACATCATCATTAACATCATCATCAACATCAACATCATCATCAACATCATCATCAACATCATCAGCAACATCATCAGCAACATCATCAGCAACATCATCAGCAACATCATCAGCAACATCATCAACAACATCATCATCAGCAACATCATCATCAGCAACATCATCATCAGCAACATCATCATCATCATCATCATCATCATCATCATCATCATCATCATCATCATCATCATCATCATCATCATCATCATCATCATCATCATCATCATCATCATCATCATCATCATCATCATCATCATCATCATCATCATCATCATCATCATCATCATCATCATCATCATCATCATCATCATCATCATCATCATCATCATCATCATTATCATCATCATGCCCGGAGGCGGTGTTGTACCGCCTCCGGGCATACCACACCGCCTCCGGGCATACAACACCGCCTCCGGGCATACTACACCGCCTCCGGGCATACCACACCGCCTCCGGGCATACAACACCGCCTCCGGGCATACTACACCGCCTCCGGGCATACCACACCGCCTCCGGGCATACAACACCGCCTCCGGGCATACTGCACCGCCTCCGGGCATACCACACCGCCTCCGGGCATACAACACCGCCTCCGGGCATACTACACCGCCTCCGGGCATACCAGACCGCCTCAGGGCATACAACACCACCTCCGGGCATACAACACCGCCTCCGGGCATACCACACCGCCTCCGGGCATACAACACCGCCTCCGGGCATACAACACCGCCTCCGGGCATACCACACCGCCTCCGGGCATACAACACCGCCTCCGGGCATACAACACCGCCTCCGGTCGTACCACACCGTCTCACGTCATCATCAGCAACATCATCAGCAACATCATCAGCAACATCACCAGCAACATCATCAGAAACATCATCAGCAACATCATCAGCAACATCATCAGCAACATCATCAG
>JAXIVJ010001594.1:60000-65000 GCA_036785665.1 Chirona hameri | reverse complement strand
TACTACACCGCCTCCGGGCATACCACACCGCCTCCGGGCATACAACACCGCCTCCGGGCATACAACACCGCCTCCGGGCATACCACACCGTCTCACGTCATCATCAGCAACATCATCAGCAACATCATCAGCAACATCATCAGCAACATCACCAGCAACATCATCATCAACATCATCAGCAACATCATCAGCAACATCATCAGCAACATCATCATCAACATCATCATCAACAGCAACATCATCATCAGCAACATCATCATCAGCAACATCATCATCATCATCATCATCATCATCATCATCATCATCATCATCATCATCATCATCATCATCATCATCATCATCATCATCATCATCATCATCATCATCATCATCATCATCATCATCATCATCATCATCATCATCATCATCATCATCATCATCATCATCATCATCATCATCATCATCATCATCATCATCATCATCATCATCATCATCATCATCATCATCATCATCATCATCATCATCATCATCATCATCATCATCATCATCATCATCATCATCATCATCATCATCATCATCATCATCATCATCATCATCATCATCATCATCATCATCATCATCATCATCATCATCATCATCATCATCATCATCATCATCATCATCATCATCATCATCATCATCATCATCATCATCATCATCATCATCATCATCATCATCATCATCATCATCATCATCATCATCATCATCATCATTATCATCATCATCATGCCCGGAGGCGGTGTTGTACCGCCTCCGGGCATACCACACCGCCTCCGGGCATACAACACCGCCTCCGGGCATACTACACCGCCTCCGGGCATACCACACCGCCTCCGGGCATACAACACCGCCTCCGGGCAAACTACACCGCCTCCGGGCATACCACACCGCCTCCGGGCATACAACACCGCCTCCGGGCATACTACACCGCCTCCGGGCATACCACACCGCCTCCGGGCATACAACACCGCCTCCGGGCATACTACACCGCCTCCGGGCATACAACACCGCCTCCGGGCATACAACACCGCCTCCGGGCATACCACACCGTCTCACGTCATCATCAGCAACATCATCAGCAACATCATCAGCAACATCATCAGCAACATCACCAGCAACATCATCATCAACATCATCAGCAACATCATCAGCAACATCATCAGCAACATCATCATCAACATCATCATCAACAGCAACATCATCATCAGCAACATCATCATCAGCAACATCATCATCATCATCATCATCATCATCATCATCATCATCATCATCATCATCATCATCATCATCATCATCATCATCATCATCATCATCATCATCATCATCATCATCATCATCATCATCATCATCATCATCATCATCATCATCATCATCATCATCATCATCATCATCATCATCATCATCATCATCATCATCATCATCATCATCATCATCATCATCATCATCATCATCATCATCATCATCATCATCATCATCATCATCATCATCATCATCATCATCATCATCATCATCATCATCATCATCATCATCATCATCATCATCATCATCATCATCATCATCATCATCATCATCATCATCATCATCATTATCATCATCATGCCCGGAGGCGGTGTTGTACCGCCTCCGGGCATACCACACCGCCTCCGGGCATACAACACCGCCTCCGGGCATACTACACCGCCTCCGGGCATACCACACCGCCTCCGGGCATACAACACCGCCTCCGGGCAAACTACACCGCCTCCGGGCATACCACACCGCCTCCGGGCATACAACACCGCCTCCGGGCATACAACACCGCCTCCGGGCATACCACACCGCCTCCGGGCATACAACACCGCCTCCGGGCATACAACACCGCAAACGGGCATACCACACCGTCTCACGTCATCATCAGCAACATCATCAGCAACATCATCAGCAACATCATCAGCAACATCACCAGCAACATCATCAGCAACATCATCAGCAACATCATCAGCAACATCATCATCAACATCATCATCAACATCATCATTAACATCATCATCAACATCAACATCATCATCAACATCATCATCAACATCATCAGCAACATCATCAGCAACATCATCAGCAACATCATCAGCAACATCATCAGCAACATCATCAACAACATCATCATCAGCAACATCATCATCAGCAACATCATCATCAGCAACATCATCATCATCATCATCATCATCATCATCATCATCATCATCATCATCATCATCATCATCATCATCATCATCATCATCATCATCATCATCATCATCATCATCATCATCATCATCATCATCATCATCATCATCATCATCATCATCATCATCATCATCATCATCATCATCATCATCATCATCATCATCATCATCATCATCATCATCATCATTATCATCATCATGCCCGGAGGCGGTGTTGTACCGCCTCCGGGCATACCACACCGCCTCCGGGCATACAACACCGCCTCCGGGCATACTACACCGCCTCCAGGCATACCACACCACCTCCGGGCATACAACACCGCCTCCGGGCATACTGCACCGCCTCCGGGCATACCACACCGCCTCCGGGCATACAACACCGCCTCCGGGCATACTACACCGCCTCCGGGCATACCAGACCGCCTCAGGGCATACAACACCGCCTCCGGGCATACAACACCGCCTCCGGGCATACCACACCGCCTCCGGGCATACAACACCGCCTCCGGGCATACAACACCGCCTCCGGGCATACCACACCGCCTCCGGGCATACAACACCGCCTCCGGGCATACAACACCGCCTCCGGGCATACCACACCGTCTCACGTCATCATCAGCAACATCATCAGCAACATCATCAGCAACATCACCAGCAACATCATCAGCAACATCATCAGCAACATCATCAGCAACATCATCAGCAACATCATCAGCAACATCATCATCAACATCATCATCAACATCATCATCAACATCATCATCAACATCATCATCAACATCAACATCATCATGAACATCATCATCAACATCATCATCAACATCATCATCAACATCAACATCAACATCATCATCAACATCATCATCAACATCATCATCAACATCATCATCAACATCATCATCAACATCATCATCAACATCATCAGCAACATAATCAGCAACATCATCATCAACATCATGAGCAACATCATCAACAACATCATCATCAGCAACATCATCATCAGCAACATCATCATCAGCAACATCATCATCATCATCATTATCATCATCATGCCCGGAGGCGGTGTTGTACCGCCTCCGGGCATACCACACCGCCTCCGGGCATACAACACCGCCTCCGGGCATACTACACCGCCTCCGGGCATACCACACCGCCTCCGGGCATACAACACCGCCTCCGGGCATGCTACACCGCCTCCGGGCATACCACACCGCCTCCGGGCATACAACACCGCCTCCGGGCATACTGCACCGCCTCCGGGCATACCACACCGCCTCCGGGCATACAACACCGCCTCCGGGCATACTACACCGCCTCCGGGCATACCAGACCGCCTCAGGGCATACAACACCGCCTCCGGGCATACAACACCGCCTCCGGGCATACCACACCGCCTCCGGGCATACAACACCGCCTCCGGGCATACAACACCGCCTCCGGGCATACCACACCGCCTCCGGGCATACAACACCGCCTCCGGGCATACAACACCGCCTCCGGGCATACCACACCGTCTCACGTCATCATCAGCAACATCATCAGCAACATCATCAGCAACATCACCAGCAACATCATCAGAAACATCATCAGCAACATCATCAGCAACATCATCAGCAACATCATCAGCAACATCATCATCAACATCATCATCAACATCATCATCAACATCATCATCAACATCATCAGCAACATCATCAGCAACATCATCAGCAACATCATCAGCAACATCATCAGCAACATCATCAACAACATCATCATCAGCAACATCATCATCAGCAACATCATCATCAGCAACATCATCATCATCATCATCATCATCATCATCATCATCATCATCATCATCATCATCATCATCATCATCATCATCATCATCATCATCATTATCATCATCATGCCCGGAGGCGGTGTTGTACCGCCTCCGGGCATACCACACCGCCTCCGGGCATACAACACCGCCTCCGGGCATACTACACCGCCTCCGGGCATACCACACCGCCTCCGGGCAAACAACACCGCCTCCGGGCATACTACACCGCCTCCGGGCATACCACACCGCCTCCGGGCATACAACACCGCCTCCGGGCATACTGCACCGCCTCCGGGCATACCACACCGCCTCCGGGCATACAACACCGCCTCCGGGCATACTAAACCGCCTCCGGGCATACCAGACCGCTTCAGGGCATACAACACCGCCTCCGGGCATACAACACCGCCTCCGGGCATATCACACCGCCTCCGGGCATACAACACCGCCTCCGGGCATACAACACCGCCTCCGGGCATACCACACCGCCTCCGGGCATACAACACCGCCTCCGGGCATACAACACCGCCTCCGGGCATACCACACCGTCTCACGTCATCATCAGCAACATCATCATCAACATCATCATGAACATCATCATCAACATCATCATCAACATCATCATCAACATCATCAGCAACATCATCATCAACATCATCATCAACATCATCATCAACATCATCATCAACATCATCATCAACATCATCATCTTCATCATTATCATCATCATCATCATCATCATCATCATCATCATCATCATCATCATCATCATCATCATCATCATCATCATCATCATCATCATCATCATCATCATCATCATCATCATCATCATCATCATCATCATCATCATCATCATCATCATCATCATCATCATCATCATCATCATCATCATCATCATCATCATCATCATCATCATCATCATCATCATCATCATCATCATCATCATCATCATCATCATCATCATCATCATCATC
>JAXIVJ010001594.1:55000-57500 GCA_036785665.1 Chirona hameri | reverse complement strand
CGGGCATACCACACCGCCTCCGGGCATACAACACCGCCTCCGGGCATACTACACCGCCTCCGGGCATACCACACCGCCTCCGGGCATACAACAACGCCTCCGGGCATACTGCACCGCCTCCGGGCATACCACACCGCCTCCGGGCATACAACACCGCCTCCGGGCATACTACACCGCCTCCGGGCATACCAGACCGCCTCAGGGCATACAACACCGCCTCCGGGCATACAACACCGCCTCCGGGCATACCACACCGCCTCCGGGCATACAACACCGCCTCCGGGCATACAACACCGCCTCCGGGCATACCACACCGCCTCCGGGCATACAACACCGCCTCCGGGCATACAACACCGCCTCCGGGCATACCACACCGTCTCACGTCATCATCAGCAACATCATCAGCAACATCATCAGCAACATCACCAGCAACATCATCAGCAACATCATCAGCAACATCATCAGCAACATCATCAGCAACATCATCATCAACATCATCATCAACATCATCATCAACATCATCATCAACATCATCATCAACATCATCAGCAACATCATCAGCAACATCATCAGCAACATCATCAGCAACATCATCAACAACATCATCATCAGCAACATCATCATCAGCAACATCATCATCAGCAACATCATCATCATCATCATCATCATCATCATCATCATCATCATCATCATCATCATCATCATCATCATCATCATCATCATCAGCATCATCATCATCATCATCATCATCATCATCATCATCATCATCATCATCATCATCATCATCATCATCATCATCATCATCATCATCATCATCATCATCATCATCATCATCATCATCATCATCATTATCATCATCATGCCCGGAGGCGGTGTTGTACCGCCTCCGGGCATACCACACCGCCTCCGGGCATACAACACCGCCTCCGGGCATACTACACCGCCTCCGGGCATACCACACCGCCTCCGGGCATACAACACCGCCTCCGGGCATGCTACACCGCCTCCGGGCATACCACACCACCTCCGGGCATACAACACCGCCTCCGGGCATACTGCACCGCCTCCGGGCATACCACACCGCCTCCGGGCATACAACACCGCCTCCGGGCATACTACACCGCCTCCGGGCATACCAGACCGCCTCAGGGCATACAACACCGCCTCCGGGCATACAACACCGCCTCCGGGCATACCACACCGCCTCCGGGCATACAACACCGCCTCCGGGCATACAACACCGCCTCCGGGCATACCACACCGCCTCCGGGCATACAACACCGCCTCCGGGCATACAACACCGCCTCCGGGCATACCACACCGTCTCACGTCATCATCAGCAACATCATCAGCAACATCATCAGCAACATCACCAGCAACATCATCAGCAACATCATCAGCAACATCATCAGCAACATCATCAGCAACATCATCAGCAACATCATCATCAACATCATCATCAACATCATCATCAACATCATCATCAACATCATCATCAACATCAACATCATCATGAACATCATCATCAACATCATCATCAACATCATCATCAACATCAACATCAACATCATCATCAACATCATCATCAACATCATCATCAACATCATCATCAACATCATCATCAACATCATCATCAACATCATCAGCAACATAATCAGCAACATCATCATCAACATCATGAGCAACATCATCAACAACATCATCATCAGCAACATCATCATCAGCAACATCATCATCAGCAACATCATCATCATCATCATCATCATCATCTTCATCATCATCATCATCATCATCATCATCATCATCATCATCATCATCATCATCATCATCATCATCATCATCATCATCATCATCATCATCATCATCATCATCATCATCATCATCATCATCATCATCATCATCATCATCATCATCATCATCATCATCATCATCATCATCATCATCATCATCATCATCATCATCATCATCATCATCATCATCATCATCATCATCATCATCATCATCATCATCATTATCATCATCATCATGCCCGGAGGCGGTGTTGTACCGCCTCCGGGCATACCACACCGCCTCCGGGCATACAACACCGCCTCCGGGCATACTACACCGCCTCCGGGCATACCACACCGCCTCCGGGCATACAACACCGCCTCCGGGCAAACTACACCGCCTCCGGGCATACCACACCGCCTCCGGGCATACAACACCGCCTCCGGGCATACTACACCGCCTCCGGGCATACCACACCGCCTCCGGGCATACAACACCGCCTCCGGGCATACTACACCGCCTCCGGGCATACCACACCGCCTCCGGGCATACAACACCGCCTCCGGGCATACAACACCGCCTCCGGGCATACCACACCGTCTCACGTCATCATCAGCAACATCATCAGCAACATCATCAGCAACATCATCAGCAACATCACCAGCAACATCATCATCAACATCATCAGCAACATCATCAGCAACATCATCAGCAACATCATCATCAACAT
>JAXIVJ010001594.1:45000-52500 GCA_036785665.1 Chirona hameri | reverse complement strand
ACACCGCCTCCGGGCATACAACACCGCCTCCGGGCATACTACACCGCCTCCGGGCATACCACACCGCCTCCGGGCATACAACACCGCCTCCGGGCAAACTACACCGCCTCCGGGCATACCACACCGCCTCCGGGCATACAACAACGCCTCCGGGCATACTGCACCGCCTCCGGGCATACCACACCGCCTCCGGGCATACAACACCGCCTCCGGGCATACTACACCGCCTCCGGGCATACCAGACCGCCTCAGGGCATACAACACCGCCTCCGGGCATACAACACCGCCTCCGGGCATACCACACCGCCTCCGGGCATACAACACCGCCTCCGGGCATACAACACCGCCTCCGGGCATACCACACCGCCTCCGGGCATACAACACCGCCTCCGGGCATACAACACCGCCTCCGGGCATACCACACCGTCTCACGTCATCATCAGCAACATCATCAGCAACATCATCAGCAACATCACCAGCAACATCATCAGCAACATCATCAGCAACATCATCAGCAACATCATCAGCAACATCATCATCAACATCATCATCAACATCATCATCAACATCATCATCAACATCATCATCAACATCATCAGCAACATCATCAGCAACATCATCAGCAACATCATCAGCAACATCATCAACAACATCATCATCAGCAACATCATCATCAGCAACATCATCATCAGCAACATCATCATCATCATCATCATCATCATCATCATCATCATCATCATCATCATCATCATCATCATCATCATCATCAGCATCATCATCATCATCATCATCATCATCATCATCATCATCATCATCATCATCATCATCATCATCATCATCATCATCATCATCATCATCATCATTATCATCATCATGCCCGGAGGCGGTGTTGTACCGCCTCCGGGCATACCACACCGCCTCCGGGCATACAACACCGCCTCCGGGCATACTACACCGCCTCCGGGCATACCACACCGCCTCCGGCCATACAACACCGCCTCCGGGCATACTACACCGCCTCCGGGCATACCACACCACCTCCGGGCATACAACACCGCCTCCGGGCATACTGCACCGCCTCCGGGCATACCACACCGCCTCCGGGCATACAACACCGCCTCCGGGCATACTACACCGCCTCCGGGCATACCAGAACCGCCTCAGGGCATACAACACCGCCTCCGGGCATACAACACCGCCTCCGGGCATACCACACCGCCTCCGGGCATACAACACCGCCTCCGGGCATACAACACCGCCTCCGGGCATACCACACCGCCTCCGGGCATACAACACCGCCTCCGGGCATACAACACCGCCTCCGGGCATACCACACCGTCTCACGTCATCATCAGCAACATCATCAGCAACATCATCAGCAACATCACCAGCAACATCATCAGCAACATCATCAGCAACATCATCAGCAACATCATCAGCAACATCATCAGCAACATCATCATCAACATCATCATCAACATCATCATCAACATCATCATCAACATCATCATCAACATCAACATCATCATGAACATCATCATCAACATCATCATCAACATCATCATCAACATCAACATCAACATCATCATCAACATCATCATCAACATCATCATCAACATCATCATCAACATCATCATCAACATCATCATCAACATCATCAGCAACATAATCAGCAACATCATCATCAACATCATGAGCAACATCATCAACAACATCATCATCAGCAACATCAACATCATCATCAGCAACATCATCATCAGCAACATCATCATCATCATCATCATCATCATCTTCATCATCATCATCATCATCATCATCATCATCATCATCATCATCATCATCATCATCATCATCATCATCATCATCATCATCATCATCATCATCATCATCATCATCATCATCATCATCATCATCATCATCATCATCATCATCATCATCATCATCATCATCATCATCATCATCATCATCATCATCATCATCATCATCATCATCATCATCATCATCATCATCATCATCATCATCATCATCATCATCATCATCATCATTATCATCATCATCATGCCCGGAGGCGGTGTTGTACCGCCTCCGGGCATACCACACCGCCTCCGGGCATACAACACCGCCTCCGGGCATACTACACCGCCTCCGGGCATACCACACCGCCTCCGGGCATACAACACCGCCTCCGGGCAAACTACACCGCCTCCGGGCATACCACACCGCCTCCGGGCATACAACACCGCCTCCGGGCATACTACACCGCCTCCGGGCATACCACACCGCCTCCGGGCATACAACACCGCCTCCGGGCATACTACACCGCCTCCGGGCATACCACACCGCCTCCGGGCATACAACACCGCCTCCGGGCATACAACACCGCCTCCGGGCATACCACACCGTCTCACGTCATCATCAGCAACATCATCAGCAACATCATCAGCAACATCATCAGCAACATCACCAGCAACATCATCATCAACATCATCAGCAACATCATCAGCAACATCATCAGCAACATCATCATCAACATCATCATCAACAGCAACATCATCATCAGCAACATCATCATCAGCAACATCATCATCATCATCATCATCATCATCATCATCATCATCATCATCATCATCATCATCATCATCATCATCATCATCATCATCATCATCATCATCATCATCATCATCATCATCATCATCATCATCATCATCATCATCATCATCATCATCATCATCATCATCATCATCATCATCATCATCATCATCATCATCATCATCATCATCATCATCATCATCATCATCATCATCATCATCATCATCATCATCATCATCATCATCATCATCATCATCATCATCATCATCATCATCATCATCATCATCATCATCATCATCATTATCATCATCATGCCCGGAGGCGGTGTTGTACCGCCTCCGGGCATACCACACCGCCTCCGGGCATACAACACCGCCTCCGGGCATACTACACCGCCTCCGGGCATACCACACCGCCTCCGGGCATACAACACCGCCTCCGGGCAAACTACACCGCCTCCGGGCATACCACACCGCCTCCGGGCATACAACACCGCCTCCGGGCATACAACACCGCCTCCGGGCATACCACACCGCCTCCGGGCATACAACACCGCCTCCGGGCATACAACACCGCAAACGGGCATACCACACCGTCTCACGTCATCATCAGCAACATCATCAGCAACATCATCAGCAACATCATCAGCAACATCACCAGCAACATCATCAGCAACATCATCAGCAACATCATCAGCAACATCATCATCAACATCATCATCAACATCATCATTAACATCATCATCAACATCAACATCATCATCAACATCATCATCAACATCATCAGCAACATCATCAGCAACATCATCAGCAACATCATCAGCAACATCATCAGCAACATCATCAACAACATCATCATCAGCAACATCATCATCAGCAACATCATCATCAGCATCATCATCATCATCATCATCATCATCATCATCATCATCATCATCATCATCATCATCATCATCATCATCATCATCATCATCATCATCATCATCATCATCATCATCATCATCATCATCATCATCATCATCATCATCATCATCATCATCATCATCATCATCATCATCATCATCATCATCATCATCATCATCATCATCATCATCATCATTATCATCATCATGCCCGGAGGCGGTGTTGTACCGCCTCCGGGCATACCACACCGCCTCCGGGCATACAACACCGCCTCCGGGCATCCGGGCATACCACACCGCCTCCGGGCATACAACACCGCCTCCGGGCATACTACACCGCCTCCGGGCATACCACACCGCCTCCGGGCATGCAACACCGCCTCCGGGCATACTGCACCGCCTCCGGGCATACCACACCGCCTCCGGGCATACAACACCGCCTCCGGGCATACTACACCGCCTCCGGGCATACCAGACCGCCTCAGGGCATACAACACCGCCTCCGGGCATACAACACCGCCTCCGGGCATACCACACCGCCTCCGGGCATACAACACCGCCTCCGGGCATACAACACCGCCTCCGGGCATACCACACCGCCTCCGGGCATACAACACCGCCTCCGGGCATACAACACCGCCTCCGGTCATACCACACCGTCTCACGTCATCATCAGCAACATCATCAGCAACATCATCAGCAACATCACCAGCAACATCATCAGAAACATCATCAGCAACATCATCAGCAACATCATCAGCAACATCATCAGCAACATCATCATCAACATCATCATCAACATCATCATCATCATCATCATCATCATCATCATCATCATCATCATCATCATCATCATCATCATCATCATCATCATCATCATCATCATCATCATCATCATCATCATCATCATCATCATCATCATTATCATCATCATGCCCGGAGGCGGTGTTGTACCGCCTCCGGGCATACCACACCGCCTCCGGGCATACAACACCGCCTCCGGGCATACTACAGCGCTTCCGGGCATACCACACCGCCTCCGGGCATACAACACCGCCTCCGGGCATACTACACCGCCTCCGGGCATACCACACCGCCTCCGGGCATACAACAACGCCTCCGGGCATACTGCACCGCCTCCGGGCATACCACACCGCCTCCGGGCATACAACACCGCCTCCGGGCATACTACACCGCCTCCGGGCATACCAGACCGCCTCAGGGCATACAACACCGCCTCCGGGCATACAACACCGCCTCCGGGCATACCACACCGCCTCCGGGCATACAACACCGCCTCCGGGCATACAACACCGCCTCCGGGCATACCACACCGCCTCCGGGCATACAACACCGCCTCCGGGCATACAACACCGCCTCCGGGCATACCACACCGTCTCACGTCATCATCAGCAACATCATCAGCAACATCATCAGCAACATCACCAGCAACATCATCAGCAACATCATCAGCAACATCATCAGCAACATCATCAGCAACATCATCATCAACATCATCATCAACATCATCATCAACATCATCATCAACATCATCATCAACATCATCAGCAACATCATCAGCAACATCATCAGCAACATCATCAGCAACATCATCAACAACATCATCATCAGCAACATCATCATCAGCAACATCATCATCAGCAACATCATCATCATCATCATCATCATCATCATCATCATCATCATCATCATCATCATCATCATCATCATCATCATCATCATCAGCATCATCATCATCATCATCATCATCATCATCATCATCATCATCATCATCATCATCATCATCATCATCATCATCATCATCATCATCATCATCATCATCATCATCATCATCATCATCATCATCATTATCATCATCATGCCCGGAGGCGGTGTTGTACCGCCTCCGGGCATACCACACCGCCTCCGGGCATACAACACCGCCTCCGGGCATACTACACCGCCTCCGGGCATACCACACCGCCTCCGGGCATACAACACCGCCTCCGGGCATACTACACCGCCTCCGGGCATACCACACCACCTCCGGGCATACAACACCGCCTCCGGGCATACTGCACCGCCTCCGGGCATACCACACCGCCTCCGGGCATACAACACCGCCTCCGGGCATACTACACCGCCTCCGGGCATACCAGACCGCCTCAGGGCATACAACACCGCCTCCGGGCATACAACACCGCCTCCGGGCATACCACACCGCCTCCGGGCATACAACACCGCCTCCGGGCATACAACACCGCCTCCGGGCATACCACACCGCCTCCGGGCATACAACACCGCCTCCGGGCATACAACACCGCCTCCGGGCATACCACACCGTCTCACGTCATCATCAGCAACATCATCAGCAACATCATCAGCAACATCACCAGCAACATCATCAGCAACATCATCAGCAACATCATCAGCAACATCATCAGCAACATCATCAGCAACATCATCATCAACATCATCATCAACATCATCATCAACATCATCATCAACATCATCATCAACATCAACATCATCATGAACATCATCATCAACATCATCATCAACATCATCATCAACATCAACATCAACATCATCATCAACATCATCATCAACATCATCATCAACATCATCATCAACATCATCATCAACATCATCATCAACATCATCATCAACATCATCAGCAACATAATCAGCAACATCATCATCAACATCATGAGCAACATCATCAACAACATCATCATCAGCAACATCATCATCAGCAACATCATCATCAGCAACATCATCATCATCATCATCATCATCATCTTCATCATCATCATCATCATCATCATCATCATCATCATCATCATCATCATCATCATCATCATCATCATCATCATCATCATCATCATCATCATCATCATCATCATCATCATCATCATCATCATCATCATCATCATCATCATCATCATCATCATCATCATCATCATCATCATCATCATCATCATCATCATCATCATCATCATCATCATCATCATCATCATCATCATCATCATCATTATCATCATCATCATGCCCGGAGGCGGTGTTGTACCGCCTCCGGGCATACCACACCGCCTCCGGGCATACAACACCGCCTCCGGGCATACTACACCGCCTCCGGGCATACCACACCGCCTCCGGGCATACAACACCGCCTCCGGGCAAACTACACCGCCTCCGGGCATACCACACCGCCTCCGGGCATACAACACCGCCTCCTGGCATACTACACCGCCTCCGGGCATACCACACCGCCTCCGGGCATACAACACCGCCTCCGGGCATACTACACCGCCTCCGGGCATACCACACCGCCTCCGGGCATACAACACCGCCTCCGGGCATACAACACCGCCTCCGGGCATACCACACCGTCTCACGTCATCATCAGCAACATCATCAGCAACATCATCAGCAACATCATCAGCAACATCACCAGCAACATCATCATCAACATCATCAGCAACATCATCAGCAACATCATCAGCAACATCATCATCAACATCATCATCAACAGCAACATCATCATCAGCAACATCATCATCAGCAACATCATCATCATCATCATCATCATCATCATCATCATCATCATCATCATCATCATCATCATCATCATCATCATCATCATCATCATCATCATCATCATCATCATCATCATCATCATCATCATCATCATCATCATCATCATCATCATCATCATCATCATCATCATCATCATCATCATCATCATCATCATCATCATCATCATCATCATCATCATCATCATCATCATCATCATCATCATCATCATCATCATCATCATCATCATCATCATCATCATCATCATCATCATCATCATCATCATCATCATCATCATCATCATCATCATCATCATCATCATCATCATCATCATCATCATCATCATCATCATCATCATCATCACCATTATCATCATCATGCCCGGAGGCGGTGTTGTACCGCCTCCGGGCATACCACACCGCCTCCGGGCATAC
>JAXIVJ010001594.1:30000-32500 GCA_036785665.1 Chirona hameri | reverse complement strand
TCCGGGCATACCACACCGCCTCCGGGCATACAACACCGCCTCCGGGCATACTACACCGCCTCCGGGCATACCACACCGCCTCCGGGCATACAACACCGCCTCCGGGCAAACTACACCGCCTCCGGGCATACCACACCGCCTCCGGGCATACAACACCGCCTCCTGGCATACTACACCGCCTCCGGGCATACCACACCGCCTCCGGGCATACAACACCGCCTCCGGGCATACTACACCGCCTCCGGGCATACCACACCGCCTCCGGGCATACAACACCGCCTCCGGGCATACAACACCGCCTCCGGGCATACCACACCGTCTCACGTCATCATCAGCAACATCATCAGCAACATCATCAGCAACATCATCAGCAACATCACCAGCAACATCATCATCAACATCATCAGCAACATCATCAGCAACATCATCAGCAACATCATCATCAACATCATCATCAACAGCAACATCATCATCAGCAACATCATCATCAGCAACATCATCATCATCATCATCATCATCATCATCATCATCATCATCATCATCATCATCATCATCATCATCATCATCATCATCATCATCATCATCATCATCATCATCATCATCATCATCATCATCATCATCATCATCATCATCATCATCATCATCATCATCATCATCATCATCATCATCATCATCATCATCATCATCATCATCATCATCATCATCATCATCATCATCATCATCATCATCATCATCATCATCATCATCATCATCATCATCATCATCATCATCATCATCATCATCATCATCATTATCATCATCATGCCCGGAGGCGGTGTTGTACCGCCTCCGGGCATACCACACCGCCTCCGGGCATACAACACCGCCTCCGGGCATACTACACCGCCTCCGGGCATACCACACCGCCTCCGGGCATACAACACCGCCTCCGGGCAAACTACACCGCCTCCGGGCATACCACACCGCCTCCGGGCATACAACACCGCCTCCGGGCATACAACACCGCCTCCGGGCATACCACACCGCCTCCGGGCATACAACACCGCCTCCGGGCATACAACACCGCAAACGGGCATACCACACCGTCTCACGTCATCATCAGCAACATCATCAGCAACATCATCAGCAACATCATCAGCAACATCACCAGCAACATCATCAGCAACATCATCAGCAACATCATCAGCAACATCATCATCAACATCATCATCAACATCATCATTAACATCATCATCAACATCAACATCATCATCAACATCATCATCAACATCATCAGCAACATCATCAGCAACATCATCAGCAACATCATCAGCAACATCATCAGCAACATCATCAACAACATCATCATCAGCAACATCATCATCAGCAACATCATCATCAGCAACATCATCATCATCATCATCATCATCATCATCATCATCATCATCATCATCATCATCATCATCATCATCATCATCATCATCATCATCATCATCATCATCATCATCATCATCATCATCATCATCATCATCATCATCATCATCATCATCATCATCATCATCATCATCATCATCATCATCATCATCATCATTATCATCATCATGCCCGGAGGCGGTGTTGTACCGCCTCCGGGCATACCACACCGCCTCCGGGCATACAACACCGCCTCCGGGCATACTACACCGCCTCCGGGCATACCACACCGCCTCCGGGCATACAACACCGCCTCCGGGCATACTACACCGCCTCCGGGCATACCACACCGCCTCCGGGCATACAACACCGCCTCCGGGCATACTGCACCGCCTCCGGGCATACCACACCGCCTCCGGGCATACAACACCGCCTCCGGGCATACTACACCGCCTCCGGGCATACCAGACCGCCTCAGGGCATACAACACCGCCTCCGGGCATACAACACCGCCTCCGGGCATACCACACCGCCTCCGGGCATACAACACCGCCTCCGGGCATACAACACCGCCTCCGGGCATACCACACCGCCTCCGGGCATACAACACCGCCTCCGGGCATACAACACCGCCTCCGGTCATACCACACCGTCTCACGTCATCATCAGCAACATCATCAGCAACATCATCAGCAACATCACCAGCAACATCATCAGAAACATCATCAGCAACATCATCAGCAACATCATCAGCAACATCATCAGCAACATCATCATCAACATCATCATCAACATCATCATCATCATCATCATCATCATCATCATCATCATCATCATCATCATCATCATCATCATCATCATCATCATCATCATCATCATCATCATCATCATCATCATCATCATTATCATCATCATGCCCGGAGGCGGTGTTGTACCGCCTCCGGGCATACCACACCGCCTCCGGGCATACAACACCGCCTCCGGGCATACTACAGCGCTTCCGGGCATACCACACCGCCTCCGGGCATACAACACCGCCTCCGGGCATACTACACCGCCTCCGGGCATACCACACCGCCTCCGGGCATACAACAACGCCTCCGGGCAT
>JAXIVJ010001594.1:17500-22500 GCA_036785665.1 Chirona hameri | reverse complement strand
CATCATCATCATCATCATCATCATCTTCATCATCATCATCATCATCATCATCATCATCATCATCATCATCATCATCATCATCATCATCATCATCATCATCATCATCATCATCATCATCATCATCATCATCATCATCATCATCATCATCATCATCATCATCATCATCATCATCATCATCATCATCATCATCATCATCATCATCATCATCATCATCATCATCATCATCATCATCATCATCATCATCATCATCATCATCATCATTATCATCATCATCATGCCCGGAGGCGGTGTTGTACCGCCTCCGGGCATACCACACCGCCTCCGGGCATACAACACCGCCTCCGGGCATACTACACCGCCTCCGGGCATACCACACCGCCTCCGGGCATACAACACCGCCTCCGGGCAAACTACACCGCCTCCGGGCATACCACACCGCCTCCGGGCATACAACACCGCCTCCGGGCATACTACACCGCCTCCGGGCATACCACACCGCCTCCGGGCATACAACACCGCCTCCGGGCATACTACACCGCCTCCGGGCATACCACACCGCCTCCGGGCATACAACACCGCCTCCGGGCATACAACACCGCCTCCGGGCATACCACACCGTCTCACGTCATCATCAGCAACATCATCAGCAACATCATCAGCAAAATCATCAGCAACATCACCAGCAACATCATCATCAACATCATCAGCAACATCATCAGCAACATCATCAGCAACATCATCATCAACATCATCATCAACAGCAACATAATCATCAGCAACATCATCATCAGCAACATCATCATCATCATCATCATCATCATCATCATCATCATCATCATCATCATCATCATCATCATCATCATCATCATCATCATCATCATCATCATCATCATCATCATCATCATCATCATCATCATCATCATCATCATCATCATCATCATCATCATCATCATCATCATCATCATCATCATCATCATCATCATCATCATCATCATCATCATCATCATCATCATCATCATCATCATCATCATCATCATCATCATCATCATCATCATCATCATCATCATCATCATCATCATCATCATCATCATCATCATCATCATCATCATCATCATTATCATCATCATCATTATCATCATCATGCCCGGAGGCGGTGTTGTACCGCCTCCGGGCATACCACACCGCCTCCGGGCATACAACACCGCCTCCGGGCATACTACACCGCCTCCGGGCATACCACACCGCCTCCGGGCATACAACACCGCCTCCGGGCAAACTACACCGCCTCCGGGCATACCACACCGCCTCCGGGCATACAACACCGCCTCCGGGCATACAACACCGCCTCCGGGCATACCACACCGCCTCCGGGCATACAACACCGCCTCCGGGCATACAACACCGCAAACGGGCATACCACACCGTCTCACGTCATCATCAGCAACATCATCAGCAACATCATCAGCAACATCATCAGCAACATCACCAGCAACATCATCAGCAACATCATCAGCAACATCATCAGCAACATCATCATCAACATCATCATCAACATCATCATTAACATCATCATCAACATCAACATCATCATCAACATCATCATCAACATCATCAGCAACATCATCAGCAACATCATCAGCAACATCATCAGCAACATCATCAGCAACATCATCAACAACATCATCATCAGCAACATCATCATCAGCAACATCATCATCAGCAACATCATCATCATCATCATCATCATCATCATCATCATCATCATCATCATCATCATCATCATCATCATCATCATCATCATCATCATCATCATCATCATCATCATCATCATCATCATCATCATCATCATCATCATCATCATCATCATCATCATCATCATCATCATCATCATCATCATCATCATCATCATCATCATCATCATCATCATCATCATCATCATCATCATTATCATCATCATGCCCGGAGGCGGTGTTGTACCGCCTCCGGGCATACCACACCGCCTCCGGGCATACAACACCGCCTCCGGGCATACTACACCGCCTCCGGGCATACCACACCGCCTCCGGGCATACAACACCGCCTCCGGGCATACTACACCGCCTCCGGGCATACCACACCGCCTCCGGGCATACAACACCGCCTCCGGGCATACTGCACCGCCTCCGGGCATACCACACCGCCTCCGGGCATACAACACCGCCTCCGGGCATACTACACCGCCTCCGGGCATACCAGACCGCCTCAGGGCATACAACACCGCCTCCGGGCATACAACACCGCCTCCGGGCATACCACACCGCCTCCGGGCATACAACACCGCCTCCGGGCATACAACACCGCCTCCGGGCATACCACACCGCCTCCGGGCATACAACACCGCCTCCGGGCATACAACACCGCCTCCGGGCATACCACACCGTCTCACGTCATCATCAGCAACATCATCAGCAACATCATCAGCAACATCACCAGCAACATCATCAGCAACATCATCAGCAACATCATCAGCAACATCATCAGCAACATCATCATCAACATCATCATCAACATCATCATCAACATCATCATCAACATCATCATCAACATCATCAGCAACATCATCAGCAACATCATCAGCAACATCATCAGCAACATCATCAACAACATCATCATCAGCAACATCATCATCAGCAACATCATCATCAGCAACATCATCATCATCATCATCATCATCATCATCATCATCATCATCATCATCATCATCATCATCATCATCATCATCATCATCATCATCATCATCATCATCATCATCATCATCATCATCATCATCATCATCATCATCATCATCATCATCATCATCATCATCATCATCATCATCATCATCATCATCATCATCATCATCATCATCATCATTATCATCATCATGCCCGGAGGCGGTGTTGTACCGCCTCCGGGCATACCACACCGCCTCCGGGCATACAACACCGCCTCCGGGCATACTACACCGCCTCCGGGCATACCACACCGCCTCCGGGCATACAACACCGCCTCCGGGCATACTACACCGCCTCCGGGCATACCACACCACCTCCGGGCATACAACACCGCCTCCGGGCATACTGCACCGCCTCCGGGCATACCACACCGCCTCCGGGCATACAACACCGCCTCCGGGCATACTACACCGCCTCCGGGCATACCAGACCGCCTCAGGGCATACAACACCGCCTCCGGGCATACAACACCGCCTCCGGGCATACCACACCGCCTCCGGGCATACAACACCGCCTCCGGGCATACAACACCGCCTCCGGGCATACCACACCGCCTCCGGGCATACAACACCGCCTCCGGGCATACAACACCGCCTCCGGGCATACCACACCGTCTCACGTCATCATCAGCAACATCATCAGCAACATCATCAGCAACATCACCAGCAACATCATCAGCAACATCATCAGCAACATCATCAGCAACATCATCAGCAACATCATCAGCAACATCATCATCAACATCATCATCAACATCATCATCAACATCATCATCAACATCATCATCAACATCAACATCATCATGAACATCATCATCAACATCATCATCAACATCATCATCAACATCAACATCAACATCATCATCAACATCATCATCAACATCATCATCAACATCATCATCAACATCATCATCAACATCATCATCAACATCATCAGCAACATAATCAGCAACATCATCATCAACATCATGAGCAACATCATCAACAACATCATCATCAGCAACATCATCATCAGCAACATCATCATCAGCAACATCATCATCATCATCATCATCATCATCTTCATCATCATCATCATCATCATCATCATCATCATCATCATCATCATCATCATCATCATCATCATCATCATCATCATCATCATCATCATCATCATCATCATCATCATCATCATCATCATCATCATCATCATCATCATCATCATCATCATCATCATCATCATCATCATCATCATCATCATCATCATCATCATCATCATCATCATCATCATCATCATCATCATCATCATCATCATCATCATCATCATCATCATCATCATTATCATCATCATCATGCCCGGAGGCGGTGTTGTACCGCCTCCGGGCATACCACACCGCCTCCGGGCATACAACACCGCCTCCGGGCATACTACACCGCCTCCGGGCATACCACACCGCCTCCGGGCATACAACACCGCCTCCGGGCAAACTACACCGCCTCCGGGCATACCACACCGCCTCCGGGCATACAACACCGCCTCCGGGCATACTACACCGCCTCCGGGCATACCACACCGCCTCCGGGCATACAACACCGCCTCCGGGCATACTACACCGCCTCCGGGCATACCACACCGCCTCCGGGCATACAACACCGCCTCCGGGCATACAACACCGCCTCCGGGCATACCACACCGTCTCACGTCATCATCAGCAACATCATCAGCAACATCATCAGCAAAATCATCAGCAACATCACCAGCAACATCATCATCAACATCATCAGCAACATCATCAGCAACATCATCAGCAACATCATCATCAACATCATCATCAACAGCAACATCATCATCAGCAACATCATCATCAGCAACATCATCATCATCATCATCATCATCATCATCATCATCATCATCATCATCATCATCATCATCATCATCATCATCATCATCATCATCATCATCATCATCATCATCATCATCATCATCATCATCATCATCATCATCATCATCATCATCATCATCATCATCATCATCATCATCATCATCATCATCATCATCATCATCATCATCATCATCATCATCATCATCATCATCATCATCATCATCATCATCATCATCATCATCATCATCATCATCATCATCATCATCATCATCATCATCATCATCATCATCATCATCATCATCATCATCATCATCATCATCATTATCATCATCATGCCCGGAGGCGGTGTTGTACCGCCTCCGGGCATACCACACCGCCTCCGGGCA
>JAXIVJ010001594.1:5000-12500 GCA_036785665.1 Chirona hameri | reverse complement strand
TCATCATCATCATCATCATCATCATCATCATCATCATCATCATCATCATCATCATCATCATCATCATCATCATCATCATCATCATCATCATCATCATCATCATCATCATCATCATCATCATCATCATCATCATCATCATCATCATTATCATCATCATCATTATCATCATCATGCCCGGAGGCGGTGTTGTACCGCCTCCGGGCATACCACACCGCCTCCGGGCATACAACACCGCCTCCGGGCATACTACACCGCCTCCGGGCATACCACACCGCCTCCGGGCATACAACACCGCCTCCGGGCAAACTACACCGCCTCCGGGCATACCACACCGCCTCCGGGCATACAACACCGCCTCCGGGCATACAACACCGCCTCCGGGCATACCACACCGCCTCCGGGCATACAACACCGCCTCCGGGCATACAACACCGCAAACGGGCATACCACACCGTCTCACGTCATCATCAGCAACATCATCAGCAACATCATCAGCAACATCATCAGCAACATCACCAGCAACATCATCAGCAACATCATCAGCAACATCATCAGCAACATCATCATCAACATCATCATCAACATCATCATTAACATCATCATCAACATCAACATCATCATCAACATCATCATCAACATCATCAGCAACATCATCAGCAACATCATCAGCAACATCATCAGCAACATCATCAGCAACATCATCAACAACATCATCATCAGCAACATCATCATCAGCAACATCATCATCAGCAACATCATCATCATCATCATCATCATCATCATCATCATCATCATCATCATCATCATCATCATCATCATCATCATCATCATCATCATCATCATCATCATCATCATCATCATCATCATCATCATCATCATCATCATCATCATCATCATCATCATCATCATCATCATCATCATCATCATCATCATCATCATCATCATCATCATCATCATCATCATCATCATCATCATCATCATCATCATCATCATCATCATCATCATCATCATCATCATCATCATCATTATCATCATCATGCCCGGAGGCGGTGTTGTACCGCCTCCGGGCATACCACACCGCCTCCGGGCATACAACACCGCCTCCGGGCATACTACACCGCCTCCGGGCATACCACACCGCCTCCGGGCATACAACACCGCCTCCGGGCATACTACACCGCCTCCGGGCATACCACACCGCCTCCGGGCATACAACACCGCCTCCGGGCATACTGCACCGCCTCCGGGCATACCACACCGCCTCCGGGCATACAACACCGCCTCCGGGCATACTACACCGCCTCCGGGCATACCAGACCGCCTCAGGGCATACAACACCGCCTCCGGGCATACAACACCGCCTCCGGGCATACCACACCGCCTCCGGGCATACAACACCGCCTCCGGGCATACAACACCGCCTCCGGGCATACCACACCGCCTCCGGGCATACAACACCGCCTCCGGGCATACAACACCGCCTCCGGTCATACCACACCGTCTCACGTCATCATCAGCAACATCATCAGCAACATCATCAGCAACATCACCAGCAACATCATCAGAAACATCATCAGCAACATCATCAGCAACATCATCAGCAACATCATCAGCAACATCATCATCAACATCATCATCAACATCATCATCAACATCATCATCAACATCATCATCAACATCATCAGCAACATCATCAGCAACATCATCAGCAACATCATCAGCAACATCATCAACAACATCATCATCAGCAACATCATCATCAGCAACATCATCATCAGCAACATCATCATCATCATCATCATCATCATCATCATCATCATCATCATCATCATCATCATCATCATCATCATCATCATCATCATCATCATCATCATCATCATTATCATCATCATGCCCGGAGGCGGTGTTGTACCGCCTCCGGGCATACCACACCGCCTCCGGGCATACAACACCGCCTCCGGGCATACTACACCGCCTCCGGGCATACCACACCGCCTCCGGGCAAACAACACCGCCTCCGGGCATACTACACCGCCTCCGGGCATACCACACCGCCTCCGGGCATACAACACCGCCTCCGGGCATACTGCACCGCCTCCGGGCATACCAGACCGCCTCCGGGCATACAACACCGCCTCCGGGCATACTAAACCGCCTCCGGGCATACCAGACCGCTTCAGGGCATACAACACCGCCTCCGGGCATACAACACCGCCTCCGGGCATATCACACCGCCTCCGGGCATACAACACCGCCTCCGGGCATACAACACCGCCTCCGGGCATACCACACCGCCTCCGGGCATACAACACCGCCTCCGGGCATACAACACCGCCTCCGGGCATACCACACCGTCTCACGTCATCATCAGCAACATCATCAGCAACATCATCAGCAACATCACCAGCAACATCATCAGCAACATCATCAGCAACATCATCAGCAACATCATCAGCAACATCATCAGCAACATCATCATCAACATCATCATCAACATCATCATCAACATCATCATCAACATCATCATCAACATCAACATCATCATGAACATCATCATCAACATCATCATCAACATCATCATCAACATCAACATCAACATCATCATCAACATCATCATCAACATCATCATCAACATCATCATCAACATCATCATCAACATCATCATCAACATCATCAGCAACATAATCAGCAACATCATCATCAACATCATGAGCAACATCATCAACAACATCATCATCAGCAACATCATCATCAGCAACATCATCATCAGCAACATCATCATCATCATCATCATCATCATCTTCATCATCATCATCATCATCATCATCATCATCATCATCATCATCATCATCATCATCATCATCATCATCATCATCATCATCATCATCATCATCATCATCATCATCATCATCATCATCATCATCATCATCATCATCATCATCATCATCATCATCATCATCATCATCATCATCATCATCATCATCATCATCATCATCATCATCATCATCATCATCATCATCATCATCATCATCATCATTATCATCATCATCATGCCCGGAGGCGGTGTTGTACCGCCTCCGGGCATACCACACCGCCTCCGGGCATACAACACCGCCTCCGGGCATACTACACCGCCTCCGGGCATACCACACCGCCTCCGGGCATACAACACCGCCTCCGGGCAAACTACACCGCCTCCGGGCATACCACACCGCCTCCGGGCATACAACACCGCCTCCGGGCATACTACACCGCCTCCGGGCATACCACACCGCCTCCGGGCATACAACACCGCCTCCGGGCATACTACACCGCCTCCGGGCATACCACACCGCCTCCGGGCATACAACACCGCCTCCGGGCATACAACACCGCCTCCGGGCATACCACACCGTCTCACGTCATCATCAGCAACATCATCAGCAACATCATCAGCAAAATCATCAGCAACATCACCAGCAACATCATCATCAACATCATCAGCAACATCATCAGCAACATCATCAGCAACATCATCATCAACATCATCATCAACAGCAACATAATCATCAGCAACATCATCATCAGCAACATCATCATCATCATCATCATCATCATCATCATCATCATCATCATCATCATCATCATCATCATCATCATCATCATCATCATCATCATCATCATCATCATCATCATCATCATCATCATCATCATCATCATCATCATCATCATCATCATCATCATCATCATCATCATCATCATCATCATCATCATCATCATCATCATCATCATCATCATCATCATCATCATCATCATCATCATCATCATCATCATCATCATCATCATCATCATCATCATCATCATCATCATCATCATCATCATCATCATCATCATCATCATCATCATCATCATCATTATCATCATCATCATTATCATCATCATGCCCGGAGGCGGTGTTGTACCGCCTCCGGGCATACCACACCGCCTCCGGGCATACAACACCGCCTCCGGGCATACTACACCGCCTCCGGGCATACCACACCGCCTCCGGGCATACAACACCGCCTCCGGGCAAACTACACCGCCTCCGGGCATACCACACCGCCTCCGGGCATACAACACCGCCTCCGGGCATACAACACCGCCTCCGGGCATACCACACCGCCTCCGGGCATACAACACCGCCTCCGGGCATACAACACCGCAAACGGGCATACCACACCGTCTCACGTCATCATCAGCAACATCATCAGCAACATCATCAGCAACATCATCAGCAACATCACCAGCAACATCATCAGCAACATCATCAGCAACATCATCAGCAACATCATCATCAACATCATCATCAACATCATCATTAACATCATCATCAACATCAACATCATCATCAACATCATCATCAACATCATCAGCAACATCATCAGCAACATCATCAGCAACATCATCAGCAACATCATCAGCAACATCATCAACAACATCATCATCAGCAACATCATCATCAGCAACATCATCATCAGCAACATCATCATCATCATCATCATCATCATCATCATCATCATCATCATCATCATCATCATCATCATCATCATCATCATCATCATCATCATCATCATCATCATCATCATCATCATCATCATCATCATCATCATCATCATCATCATCATCATCATCATCATCATCATCATCATCATCATCATCATCATCATCATCATCATCATCATCATCATCATCATCATCATCATTATCATCATCATGCCCGGAGGCGGTGTTGTACCGCCTCCGGGCATACCACACCGCCTCCGGGCATACAACACCGCCTCCGGGCATACTACACCGCCTCCGGGCATACCACACCGCCTCCGGGCATACAACACCGCCTCCGGGCATACTACACCGCCTCCGGGCATACCACACCGCCTCCGGGCATACAACACCGCCTCCGGGCATACTGCACCGCCTCCGGGCATACCACACCGCCTCCGGGCATACAACACCGCCTCCGGGCATACTACACCGCCTCCGGGCATACCAGACCGCCTCAGGGCATACAACACCGCCTCCGGGCATACAACACCGCCTCCGGGCATACCACACCGCCTCCGGGCATACAACACCGCCTCCGGGCATACAACACCGCCTCCGGGCATACCACACCGCCTCCGGGCATACAACACCGCCTCCGGGCATACAACACCGCCTCCGGGCATACCACACCGTCTCACGTCATCATCAGCAACATCATCAGCAACATCATCAGCAACATCACCAGCAACATCATCAGCAACATCATCAGCAACATCATCAGCAACATCATCAGCAACATCATCATCAACATCATCATCAACATCATCATCAACATCATCATCAACATCATCATCAACATCATCAGCAACATCATCAGCAACATCATCAGCAACATCATCAGCAACATCATCAACAACATCATCATCAGCAACATCATCATCAGCAACATCATCATCAGCAACATCATCATCATCATCATCATCATCATCATCATCATCATCATCATCATCATCATCATCATCATCATCATCATCATCATCATCATCATCATCATCATCATCATCATCATCATCATCATCATCATCATCATCATCATCATCATCATCATCATCATCATCATCATCATCATCATCATCATCATCATCATCATCATCATCATCATCATTATCATCATCATGCCCGGAGGCGGTGTTGTACCGCCTCCGGGCATACCACACCGCCTCCGGGCATACAACACCGCCTCCGGGCATACTACACCGCCTCCGGGCATACCACACCGCCTCCGGGCATACAACACCGCCTCCGGGCATACTACACCGCCTCCGGGCATACCACACCACCTCCGGGCATACAACACCGCCTCCGGGCATACTGCACCGCCTCCGGGCATACCACACCGCCTCCGGGCATACAACACCGCCTCCGGGCATACTACACCGCCTCCGGGCATACCAGACCGCCTCAGGGCATACAACACCGCCTCCGGGCATACAACACCGCCTCCGGGCATACCACACCGCCTCCGGGCATACAACACCGCCTCCGGGCATACAACACCGCCTCCGGGCATACCACACCGCCTCCGGGCATACAACACCGCCTCCGGGCATACAACACCGCCTCCGGGCATACCACACCGTCTCACGTCATCATCAGCAACATCATCAGCAACATCATCAGCAACATCACCAGCAACATCATCAGCAACATCATCAGCAACATCATCAGCAACATCATCAGCAACATCATCAGCAACATCATCATCAACATCATCATCAACATCATCATCAACATCATCATCAACATCATCATCAACATCAACATCATCATGAACATCATCATCAACATCATCATCAACATCATCATCAACATCAACATCAACATCATCATCAACATCATCATCAACATCATCATCAACATCATCATCAACATCATCATCAACATCATCATCAACATCATCAGCAACATAATCAGCAACATCATCATCAACATCATGAGCAACATCATCAACAACATCATCATCAGCAACATCATCATCAGCAACATCATCATCAGCAACATCATCATCATCATCATCATCATCATCTTCATCATCATCATCATCATCATCATCATCATCATCATCATCATCATCATCATCATCATCATCATCATCATCATCATCATCATCATCATCATCATCATCATCATCATCATCATCATCATCATCATCATCATCATCATCATCATCATCATCATCATCATCATCATCATCATCATCATCATCATCATCATCATCATCATCATCATCATCATCATCATCATCATCATCATCATCATCATCATCATCATCATCATCATTATCATCATCATCATGCCCGGAGGCGGTGTTGTACCGCCTCCGGGCATACCACACCGCCTCCGGGCATACAACACCGCCTCCGGGCATACTACACCGCCTCCGGGCATACCACACCGCCTCCGGGCATACAACACCGCCTCCGGGCAAACTACACCGCCTCCGGGCATACCACACCGCCTCCGGGCATACAACACCGCCTCCGGGCATACTACACCGCCTCCGGGCATACCACACCGCCTCCGGGCATACAACACCGCCTCCGGGCATACTACACCGCCTCCGGGCATACCACACCGCCTCCGGGCATACAACACCGCCTCCGGGCATACAACACCGCCTCCGGGCATACCACACCGTCTCACGTCATCATCAGCAACATCATCAGCAACATCATCAGCAAAATCATCAGCAACATCACCAGCAACATCATCATCAACATCATCAGCAACATCATCAGCAACATCATCAGCAACATCATCATCAACATCATCATCAACAGCAACATCATCATCAGCAACATCATCATCAGCAACATCATCATCATCATCATCATCATCATCATCATCATCATCATCATCATCATCATCATCATCATCATCATCATCATCATCATCATCATCATCATCATCATCATCATCATCATCATCATCATC
>JAXIVJ010001593.1:0-132714 GCA_036785665.1 Chirona hameri | reverse complement strand
TAAATCGCAATCACTGCCAGGTCGTTGTGCCAACTCTAATGACTCGCATCTGGAATGGGTACGTTTATAATAAGCTCTATTTGAGCGACGCTGCTGCAACTCACACAGATGACGCTGCATTGCGGAATCTCTTTCGAAACGCCTCAGATGTGCAAATGGAAGCTTTTAGCTAACTAGCACGGCCGACTACTCGTCCTTATTTGTAGATCAGTCACGCTTCCTGTAACGGCGTATGCCATTGTTAGCATCGGCTCTATCATTGCAACCACTCCTGTTCCGAGTCCGATCACTAATCCAGACATGCGGCTGAGGTCGTAGTGAAAGCGAACCATCCATTCAGGGGCATCGAATCGTTGCATTGCCGTGTAATATGAATGGACCTTTCTCTCGGTCTGGTCTCTCGCCGTCGCCATGATCTCGGTAACTGCCTGTTCTTGCGCTACAGGCTAGAGTTGCAGTATTCTCGTCCCAGCGCGCCCCAGCGCTGGGACCAGAACTGGTCACGGCCGTGACTGAAGCTGTGACTGGCCAGGCCAGCGCCATAGGGTTAGCATTGCAGCGCCGTGACTAAAGCTGTGACTTGCCAGCTCATTCCTTGGCCGTGACTAGGACCAATGACCAACGATTTCGGATTTTCTGCACCTCTACTATACCGACCTCAAATGATATCCAAACTCCATTGCTGGCATTCACACAGTGCGTTAACCCGTAGTCCGTACTGCGAATATACCTCCCTCCCATGGGAAAACGAAAGTTCGGCAATGTGGCGTTGCGGCCGGCTCGTCGGTGGGCCTGGGAGAATCAGAATCCATAAGCTAGCTCGGGACGCCTCGGCCGTGCACGCTGTCGGCAGGAACCATGCCGCACCAGCCATGCCAGGAGCCATGCCGGAACCATGCCGGAACCGCCCGTTCGGCTCTCATGGTAACCGGTAGCGGCTCGTTTTTACCGGAGCCGGTGTGGCGGGGCGGAAGCCGTGCGGGTGCCGGCGGGCGGCGAGGGCGGGTGGTGACCCCGGCCGAAACCCGTCACCAGCGGCACCAGCTGTACCACTCGCGTATTTGTTTTATCTCCAGACATCTACTCGCCACCTCGCAAAAAGATTATATTATAGCATATAGCTAACCTTATCTTTCCGAAAAAAAAAATAACACTAAACATTACCTATAGAGGTGGCGAGTAGATGTCTGAAGAAAAAATAAGCGTACACTCGGTACCAGCGGTACAACCAGGCGCTACCAGTCACCAGTGGCACCACGCGACACCACCCGATACTACCGGCACCACCCTGACCCGGCACCACAAGGAACTACCCGTCACAAGCGGCACCACCCGTCACCAGGGCCTATGTTAACATGTTAACTGGGGGGGGGGGCAAATGCTCCCCAGTGAGCCGTGTTGTCCCCCCCCCCCCCCCCCCCCCCCCCCAGTCAAGAAATGTTGCCCACCCTGATTTCAGTATTTCCATGTAATTTTTCGCTTGATAGGTATTCAATTAAAATAAAATATGCTTACCCGGTGATGAATGTATACAATTCCAATGCAAAGGTCATGATATTCCTAAGTTTTCGTATTTCCCAGCCAAAATAAGTATCTTTAAATTATTTCCGGAATTTCTTGAATTTCAATATCCTTTGAAATATTGCTCATTAGCGACAGAGTGGGGGAGATCGGGGGTTGTTGGATCAGGAACGTCGCCATACAATTTGGAGTGGGTGGGGACAATTGCTGAGCCGATTGTGTTCAAATTTGGTATGTGGTTAGGGATCTCTCAGCCGCCACTTTCCCACAAGTCAGGTGGGGTGTTTCTGCACGTGCGCACGTGTGCACCACGTATTTGTATCTCAGAAACTACTTCCTTGATCGAGTTGAAATTCACCATACATTTCCTTCGCGTTCGCTCGTTCATCGCCAACTACGGCGCCTTATTGGTTCAGTTTTTTACTTAGTTATGGAAGAAAAATGACGAATGACCTCAGGGTGAATAGATTTTACCCCGTGGAGGTCACAGGATAAAAATACGACATGGATGCATTGGCGGATCCAGAACGGGTGGTGGGGGGAGAGAGATTCGAAAAAGTCTCGCATAATTCTGAAAACGCTTCGGATTTGGCTTGCTTATGCATTGATAGCTGATTTAAAGCTAACTTTCCTCAGTAATAGTTGCTTAGATTTCCTTCTATATCAGGAAATGTGTCAATCTTGCGCCGATTTCAGGCGGTTTGGGGGAGGGGACAATTGCCCATTTTGCCCAACCGTAGATCCGCCACTAGACCTTTGTATTTTTCAAAAGATGCGGGACTCAGGCGGAAATTGGGGAAATTTAGCCATTTCCTGTGGATTTATATGCATTTTCATGTTTCCCCCAATGACTTATAATTGGGAGGTCACAAAATAGTCTTCCCCTTAAGTCACCGATATAAAAGTCATCCGAAATAGCAGAATTGGAGGTGTATATGACCTGATTAAATCCTGTGAGTATCTAACTGATCGGTCAAGCAATGTGGCTGGGGCACGACCTTGCATTTTTTGGAGGTGGGATCACTAGACTTTACTTAGTGACGTGACCTGAGGAGACCCGAGGTAAACAAATTAACAGGATTTGGGCAATTGATAGGCAAGCAGTTGTACCAAAAATGGCGGCGCGAAATGGCGTCGTTTTCCGCTATTTCCAAAAAAAATATAAGGGGGGACGGTATCTGCCCTCATTGGCGAATCCAGGGGGCGGACATCAGGGGCAAATCCCCCCCCCCCCAGGAATATGAGGGGCATGCAATACAACTATGCCCCCCCCTGCGCGTTCCCTGCACTGAACGTGAAAAACAATAATATTAGGAGAAAACTTCGATGAAAACGGAAGTTTTTCTTCTTCTATCAAATGATTGAGTTTGAAGTTTGTATGTATCCCTTGCTTTCAATGATAGACAAAACAGCGCACCTGATGCAATTCAAGGATCCCGGGTGACACGCGCCCCGCTAGGGGGAGGTGGGCAGAATCTGCCCCATCTCGGATTTTCTCAATAACTTTAAAACTGTGATAGATATCAAGGTGAAACTTGCATGTACCTTATACTGCATCAGTTCTACGTCTTCTTGCCAAATTTCAATGAAATTAATGTAGTGTTTTGTGAGATAATAACGTTTTAATGACGTGATGTTATGCCATTTTTGGGGGAAAACAATAAATGTTTGAAAAATCGTTAAAAAAAATAGAGTTGCAAAGCAAATTGCAAATAAACAAACGTAAAAAGAAAGGAAATGACATTCTCTTGCAAATGGCTATCTCGAATGTGATGTTTTGGGGGTTTTTGACCCCAAAAATAAAATATATTTTGCTTCTTCGGGAAAATGTCCACATTTTTTTGTGAATTCGAAAAGTGAATTTCTTAAGGTCGAATAGCAAATAAGGTGACCGGCTCAAATCCACGGAGGAAAAAATGGGGTACTTTTTTACCACAAAAATATGCCCCAAAAATCCTTCTTGACCCTCCCCCCTCCCCAATGGTTTTCCCTTAAAATAGGCCCTGCCCGGCACCACCCGTCACAATCTGTCACAATATGTCACAATCTGTCACAATCTGTCACAAGCGGTTCCACCCCACACCACCCTGCATTGCCCGACAGTCGACACCATGGGTGGAGTTTTTTAGAACAAGTTGGTGGGGCAAAATATCATATTGCCTGATTGTTTTGCATGGTTGAAGTGAAAAATGGTAATCGGAACGTCAGCAAACCGTCAAATCTGACAACAGTTGATGGGGCAAGGCACAAAGTTGGTGGGGCAGTGGCCACCATTTGAATAGGAAACTCCACCCGTGGTCGACACCACCCTGCATAACCCGACACCACCGGCCACCACCAGCCGCCAGTGACGGTTCTCGGCAGTGCTGACGAGCCCGTGACAGCTCACCTCTCCCCTGCACCAGGTGACAGCTCACCTCTCCCCTGCACCAGCCCAGCCGTGCGCTCGCACCTGGCGGCCTGATTGAATGTCAGTAGAGCCGTGCCGGCGCACAGCCCGGGCTCACAGACTGGGCTCACAGCCTGGGATCACAGCCTGGGCTCACATCCCGGGCTCACAGCCTGGGCTCACAGCCTGGGCTCACAGCCTGGGCTCACAGCCTGGGCTCACAGCCTGGGCTCACATCCCGGGCTCACAGCCTGGGCTCACAGCCTGGGCCCACAGCCTGGGCTTACAGCCGGGGCTCACAGCCTGGGCTTACATCCTGGGCCCACAGCCTGGGCTTACAGCCTGGGCCCACAGCCTGGGCTTACATCCTAGGCCCACAGCCTGGGCTCACAGCCTGGGCTCACAGCCTGGGCTCACAACCTGGGCTCACAGCCTGGGCTCACAGCCTGGGCTTACAGCCTGAGCTCACAGCCTGGGCTCACAGCCCGGGCTCACGGCCCGGGCTCACAGCCTGGGCTCACAGCATGGGCTCACATCCTGGGCTCACAGCCCGGGCTCACAGCCTGGGCTCACATCCCGGGCTCACAGCCTGGGCTCACAGCCTGGGCCCACAGCCTGGGCTTACAACCTGGGCTTACAGCCTGGGCTCACAGCCTGTGCTCACAGCCCGGACTCACAGCCTGGGCTCACATCCCGGGCTCACAGCCTGGGCTCACAACCTGGGCTCACATCCTGGGCCCACAGCCTGGGCCCACAGCCTGGGCTCACAGCCTGTGCTCACAGCCCGGACTCACAGCCTGGGCTCACAGCCTGGGCTCATAGCCTGGGCTCACAGCCTGGGCTCACAGCCTGGGCTCACAGCCCGGGCTCACAGCCCGGGCTCACAGCCCGGACTCACAACCCGGGCTCACAGCCTGGGCTCACAGCCCCGTCAGGCCCGTCACCCGCGCCGTCGCCGCCACCTCCGCTGCTATCGCCGCCGCCGCCGCCGCCGCCTCCTCCTCCCACGGCGGTGGCGGCGGCGGGGTCGGTAGCCGCCCAGCGTGGGAACTGCGGTGCCGGCCATCCACACCTGGGCCGCTGCGGCTTGCTCCGGCGGCGGCGCGAAGTCGGCAAGCCCCATCGCGTCCCGTCGCGTCGCGTCGTGTCGTGTCGCGATCGACGTGACGTCAGCAGACGTTAGAGGGCGCTGCCGGCGCTGACAGTGGTACGTGGGCGTTGAAAGCGAGGCGGACGCGTCCCTCCAACATTTTAGGATTATAATGTTACGCCTACGGGCGTTGCGTGGAAAGAATGAACTTCAGAATGCCTCCGTCCCCCAAACTTTCGGAAAGTGTCGGCTTCCATTGCGGTGGTGACATGTGTTGACGGCGGGTGACTCACTGGTCCGGAGACACGGTCCAGGTCCGGTCTGACTGTGGTCCGGTCTGACGGCTGTCACGGCGGTGACGGCTGTGACGGTTGTGACGGTTGTGACGGCTGTGACGGCTGTGACGGCTGTGACGGCTGTGACGACTGTGGCGACTGTGGCGACTGTGACGGCTGTGACGGCTGTGACGGCTGTGACGGCTGTGACGGATGTGACGGCTGTGACGGCTGTGACGGCTGTGACGGCTGTGACGACTGTGACGGCTGTGACTGCTGTGACGACTTGACGGCTGTGACGGCTGTGACTGCCGCCGTCTGTCGGTCGTTGCCAGTCGCTGCTGCCGGTCGGCACTCATCGATTGTATCGAACGGACCCCCGGCCGCGGGCCTCCCCTGATACATGATACGGGTCCGAGGCAGGGGAGAGGGAGTGACTGTGAGGCACTGAGGCACTGTTCCTCTGTTCCTAGCTCGCTGACTGCGTGAAGTTCGACGAGGTTCCTGTCCTGGTGGCCTCTAGCGGTTCGTTGTTTTAGAGTTCGGCGGCTAAATTACACCACAGGACCGCACAACTGACCGCAATGTCATGCGCAAGCGATTCCACTGTTTACTGTCGGAGCCATGCGGGACTCGAGTCGACGCAGTCTGTCGGAGTCATGCGGGACTCGACATTCGGCCTGTCGGAGTTTTGCTCAACAAAGGGCAGAGTTGTATCTACGGGATTCAACACTCGTTCTATTAGAGTTGAGCGGGACGGGACACTCGCTCTGCCATGTCGTTGTGCAGGGCGGGACACTCACTCTGCCATGTCGTTGTGCGGGACGGGACACTCGCTCTGCCATGTCGTCGTGCGGGGCGGGACACTCGCTCTGCCATGTCGTTGTGCGGGACGGGACACTCGCTCTGCCATGTCGTTGTGCGGGGCGGGACACTCACTCTGCCATGTCGTTGTGCGGGACGGGACACTCGCTCTGCCATGTCGTTGTGCGGGACGGGACACTCGCTCTGCCATGTCGTTGTGCGGGGCGGGACACTCACTCTGCCATGTCGTTGTGCGGGACGGGACACTCGCTCTGCCATGTCGTCGTGCGGGACGGGACACTCACTCTGCCATGTCGTTGTGCGGGACGGGACACTCGCTCTGCCATGTCGTTGTGCGGGGCGGGACACTCACTCTGCCATGTCGTTGTGCGGGACGGGACACTCGCTCTGCCATGTCGTTGTGCGGGGCGGGACACTTGCTCTGCCATGTCGTTGTGCAGGGCGGGACACTCGCTCTGCCATGTCGTTGTGCGGGGCGGGACACTCGCTCTGCCATGTCGTTGTGCGGGACGGGACACTCGCTCTGCCATGTGGTTGTGCGGGACGGGACACTCGCTCTGCCATGTCGTTGTGCGGGGCGGGACACTCGCTCTGCCATGTCGTTGTGCGGGACGGGACACTCGCTCTGCCATGTCGTTGTGCGGGACCCGACGCCCCGGTTTCAGCGCACCCAGCTGTGACCTGACAGCTGTCAGCCGCTGCTGCCTCCCACACCGAGCGTTCACTGTGCGGAGCTGGGGAGCTGTCAGCCTGTCAGCTGCCGCCGTGCCGGGGCTTTGCCGGCTCGCTGCGGTTCAGCAGCTCCGCTGGGAGCGGCGGTATGAACGGTGGTATGGACGATGGGAAGAGCGGTGGTCTCGCAACATAGCGCAACACAAACTGGTGTGGTTAGAAAGCTTCAAATTGGTTCGTTACAATGTTTAAATAAGGCATTATCAATCAATCACAAATGTGCTAAATTCTGCTTGAATTGCAGTCATTGAAAATAAAAGAAGCATATTAAGTTATCTTCTATGATCCTATGTTTGTGATATACTTAATACTCATGTGCTCTGAAATAAGGATGTGTGGAGCTGCTGCTGTGAAGCCATGAGCCAGCTGGCTGATTAGCCGATCAGAAGCCGCACTCCCGCCCACTAAAGAGCTTCCCAGCGGGGGCCCGGTGCGGTAACGGCTCTGCAGTGACTGATTCAGTCTCGGCCCAGTCACGGTCTCGGCACAAAGCTCCGCCGCGCCGGCTGAGTGCTGCTAGATCACCTCGCTTCTGAACAGACCATCTGGTCCGTATTCCGTACAATGCAGGCCTCGGACAGCTACCGTTAGCATCGCTGGCTTCCACAGTTTGACGGGAGCTTCCACAGCTTAGTGGGAGCTGCCATAGCTTACTGGGAGCTTCCTGAACTCGGCGTAAGCTTCCACATCCCGGCGTAAGCTTCCGCAGCTTAGCTTGAGCTTCCGGAGCTAAGTATCAGCTTCCATAGTTCGGCGAGGGCTTCCACAGGCCAGTGTGAGCTTCCACAGCTTAGCGAGCTTCGCCGCCATGCCTCCACTCCGCCCTGCCTGCACCAGAACAGCGCGGCACTGCGCTGCGGCAGGCCAGCCGTCACAGTGGTGACGATCCATGACGACAGGCCAGCCGTCACAGTGGTGCCGATCCATGACGTCACTGTGGACGCCAGCCGTCACAGTGGTGACGATCCATGACGTCACTGTGGACGCCGGACGGATGTGAATGCGAAACCGTGTCTTTGGGCTCGCGGTCGGTGACCAAGCGGGTAAAAATGCGAACGCTCGTTTGCGGCATCTCGTGTTTCGTGTGTGTAGGCGGGCGACGAGCGGTCAATGAGGGCGAATGTGGAGAGAGAAAATAAAAACATGTTTCAGCTTGTGGTGTAAAGCGATCGCCTTTTGTCTGCGGATCGAATATCACTGAATGAGCTCACCGCCTGTCAGGTTCAGGGTTTGACACAATGTATCATGTATGACGCATTTTGCCATGTCAGATCAATTTCAATATCACGTGCGATTTCAGCGAGAGCCTGTCAAATATATTGTAACGAGATTAAACCTACACGGTTACGAGTTAGGACACACTTGTCATATGAATAGCCTGGTACTTGTCAGGTACCTTGGAGCTCGACTCGATGGGCTCGAGACTAAACGAGCAGGGTGGGCGTAACCGCAACAGCCGCTAACTCGAACCGGGACAGGTCGGTTTCCGGCGGGGAGCCGCAGTTCCGTCTTCACTCTCGGCGCGCGGCGCACACATGGGCTCGGGTTCGGTCACTTTCACGTCGCGTGGTCGCGTGGGTGCACGTGTGGGTCTGTTCCCAGCCCGTCGGCACGTCAGCGGCCGTGACGAGACAGCCGCCGAGAGAATAACTTCATCGTCCGGGTCCGGGACGGAAAAGCTGGCAGCCGCCTGCAGAAGCCAGTGCCGGTACCATAAGTGATGCAAATAGTTTTGAAAATGAACGGTGAACACTCTAGCGATGGTTGACAGGACTGCATTAATTTATCGAAACTGTAAAAGTGACTTGGAGGCTTCGGCTAATTGAAATCATACCACAAAAGGTGTCTGTCGGATAGACCAGTGTATCATAAACTCAACGTCTTTTATAAATGATGTGAAGACAAATATGGACAAGGCACCTACCAGCTTTTCAGGACGTCACGCTGAGTCAATATTGATACACTGCTTAACCACTACTTGGAGCGTGTCATTCTAAACAATAGTCTGTGTGTGAAGTGGCATTCAGCAGGCCTCAAACGATCTGCACACATTGACACGCGAATAAACTTCAGGTCACGCATCTCACATTTCCAAGGACTTCGTCAGGTCCGATTTTTATGTGAGCACACGTAACGAGCGCGTGTTTGCGCACGTTTTTGGAGCGACTAGTTATGTCTGTGGCAGTGGCGGCGGAAGAGGGGGATGTTGCCCCCCAACTCAGCCGAGGGGCGCTTTGTTTGGCAGGGGCTGCTGGCCTGAGAAGGGGCGCTCTGGCCGCCTGAGAAGGGACGCTCTGGCTGCCTGAGAGGGGGCGCTCTGTCTGCCTGAGGGGACTCTTTGGCCGCCTGAGGGGCGCTCTGGCCGTCTGTGTTTCAAGGTTTCATCTTACATGGATTTGAAAGGAAATAGTAGTTCACGAAAACACATTACTATTTTGGATGAAGCAATATGCCAAACGTTTATATTTGATACACAAAAGCGTATACTTCAACAGCCCATAATTTAGCCGACTTGTAAATCGTGAGGTAGAAGCAAGGTCGATTGAAACCCTGGCGGATCTTTATATACAAATATATTATTTAATAATCGCCAAGGCAAACAAACATTTCCTTTCGTTAGACAAAACGGTTGTGTATATCTATGCGAAGTTAAAGAAAGTGTCATCCTATTTTATCAAGTTTATGAAACAATTGTTTATGTTCCACTTCAAATTTTCTGTGACGTTTCACGCATCCCTATTTCAAAGCCAGGATGAATCATATAACATGTTACAGGCGCTTTGTGAAAAATGCAATATTTGGATCCGTTGGAATGGTTTCGTTAGAACGTGTTTTGCATCCTTCGTAGTTCGTACGCGCTGTTGGAACGGTTTTGCTCCGTATATTTTGACAATGCAAGGGGCGGGGCCGGTGGGGCCGCATTTTGGAAGCGTTCGTACGAAGATCCGTTGGAACGTTTTTTCTTCTCTGGTTTGAACGTTTTATCGGCGTTCGTACGTGTTGTTGGATTGCTTTTATTTTTGACAATTGCAAGAGGCGGGGCCGCGTAAATACATCGGACAACCTATTTACGTCGTAGGGTTAGGTTTTATCTACGAGATGGTCTGGGGGTCCGGGGGTGGCGACATCCCCCCCCCCCCCCCCGTAGGTCGCAGCGCAGCGAGCGAATGCGAGTGGAGCGTTCTGAACGTGGGTCCCTGTGGCCGTAATTGCTGTAATGTTTAGGTCAGGTTCGATTATGTTATACCAATTCTGTAATTACAATTCCGTAATTACAATTTTGTAAATTTCATTTTGGTGGATTCGAGACAGGAGAGCATGAACAGTTTGAAGGGAGATGTTCACCTTTTCCCACAAAAATGGAGTTATCACTTGAAATCGACAGACTAGACCAAAATATATTGTAAATTGATCACATTTTGCACATAACATTGCATATAACATATAACTGAAGGATATTTCAAGGTAAAGTTGATAAGCGTTCCACGCTTATAACGGTCGGTACTCACAAGTACTTGGTAACGAATTCACTGTCCGAGCGAAAATTAGCCTGCCTACGCATTGTTATTTATCACGACGGCATATTATATGTTTCATGCACTCTATCTTTTGCGAAAATGTACCAAACTTCTATGAACAGTCAACAAGCATTTGAAAAGAGTGCTTTGAAATCGGCAGTTTAGCTTGGCTCCGGGCGGCGAACTATTTAGTGTTCACGACTTTGTTTATGAAATAAATTATATGTTTTTCTCATCAATTTTCAACAAACAGGTATTTAATATATTACAATGCACCCATGCCACATTTATCTAAACCGTTTATCCATAATCAATCAATAAACGTTTCATAAAACCGTGATGCATTCCGCGGATTAACTTGGCCAAGGACGGCGACGTATTTAGTGTATGCGATTTGTGTCATTGACCAATCAGGGACGTTGTCACGCTTCTGGCCTCTGGGAGCACTTACCTCATTTCTGGCCCTAGACTTGTTTACAAATAACATTTAAACCAGAGATAGTGATGGATCATAGGTACTGTTCGTCGCCATATGTCAGTACATATTTTGTATTGCCCATAATTTAATTTTTGAAATAGAAAAAGTATTTTTACTTTTAAATTGAGGCACGATCAATTTGAAACCATACATGTGTCAGACAAAATGCAGATAAATAAACCAAAAGGTGAATATTTCACTTTAATACATGCTATTGGTTTTTATGTAGTTTGTCCCAGGAAGCGCCATTTACATTTTATATCTCCATTGAGCTGAACTTTCCTAAAACTATGCATACTAGGGTATAACCACGGTAAAACTATTGAATGTGTTACTCATTATTGGGACACAGTCAATGCGAATGTGTGCTCCCGTACCATTTCATATTTCAAACCTGTTTTAGCTTTACCAGAGCGCGCCCGCTCAGTCATCGCCTAAAAAGTCGTTTCACTGGTATAATATTGTGGCCTAAATCCGAGGAGATATCATTTCGCGCCATTTTTTTTGGGGGTGCTTTGCTCGAGGGGGCGCCCTGGATTGCATTGCCCCATCCGAAAATACCTTCCGCCGCCACTAGTCTGTGGTAGGTCGCGATACGTCCACGGTGCGTCGAGGTACGCCTCTGGCGCGGCGCGATAGTCTGCGGTGCGTCAAGATACCTTCAATCGGCCGTCCATGCAGCCAGTGGGTCGGCAGTCGGCCGACTATCGGAGGGCGGCGTCTTGAGGACCACACCCCGACAGCGGTGTATCAGCGCGGCGTCTGCAGGAGACTCCACGCCCCGACGCCGCCCGGTCTGTTTGCCCACACTTCCCACCCAGATAGTGTCGCCCCCGCCGCCGGCGTCGGCCCGGCGCGGCGGCGGCTCCCGCGGTTAGTTGCTCAGCCTGATAAAGTCGGACTCGGAAGCCTTCTGATAACGCTGCCTGGGAACGCGCCTCCTGTGCCGCGTGAGTTCCGTTTCCGTCTGAGAGGAGCTGAGATGATGTTCTGTGCAAAAATGTGTGCTTTGGGTCGAGTAGAGCTCGAAGTGCGTCCGATTTACGCACCACTCGACCTAAAACACATGTTTGTGCAGGGCGTTTGCTCTTCCTGTCAGACAAATGAGGACAAGATTTTTACACGATTCTGCACATGCTGGTCTCACATCATGGCGCGTCTTTATCATCTAGGTGCGCATCACATACCGTTACAATACAAGTATTGTGGAGGAGGGAAGATTGTATGCACGGTTTTCCGGCTCCGTAGTACATTTTCCGGGGTCGGGCTGCCCACGAATACACCCACCCGTCAATTATCCCGGATTCACACTCATCCGACTAGTTTCGCCGACTCGCGAATGTTTTACACCAGTCGACCCACGCTCAAAACATCCGATGCGTCACCGCCTGTTGATCACCCAGCTCTGTCTGTGAAGAATGAATTTAGCATCTTCAAACCACAGCGCGAGAATGCAGATCCGTGAAGGGGCGTTACGTCCCTGAGGGCGTCCCTGAGGGCAGGAGGGATGACGGCGGAGCCCCATCCACCAGCGAGGCGGCGGCGGCGGCGGCGGCAGGGTGTGGGGGTGGGGGTGGGAAGGTGAAGGTCACACACATCCTGCTCCTCGCATGCTGACTCTCGAAGGTAGGCGCGCCGGTGTCTGAGTCAGCTCAGCTCAGCTTAGCTCAGCGCATCAGCTCAGCTCAGCTCAGTCAGATCAGTCAGTTCAGTCAGTTCAGTCAGTTCAGTCAGTTCAGTCAGCTCAGTCAGCTCAGTCAGCTCAGTCAGCTCAGTCAGCTCAGCTCAACTCAGCTCAGCTCAGTCAGCTCAGTCATCTCAGTCAGCTCAGTCAGTTCAATCAGCTCAGTCAGTCAGCTCAGTCAGCTCAGTCAGCTCAGCTCAGCTCAGCTCAGCTCAGCTCAGCGCAGTCAGCTCAGCGCAGTCAGCTCAGTCAGCTCAGTCAGCTCAGTCAGCTCAGCGCAGTCATCTTAGTCAGCTCAGTCAGCTCAGCTCAGTCAGCTCAGTCAGCTCAGCTCAGTCATCTCAGCTCAGTCATCTCAGCGCAGTCAGCTCAGTCAGCTCAGTCAGCTCAGTCAGCTCAGCGCAGTCAGCTCAGTCAGCTCAGTCAGCTCAGTCAGCTCAGCGCAGTCAGCTCAGTCATCTCAGTCAGCTCAGCTCAGCTCAGCTCAGTCAGCTCAGCGCAGTCAGCTCAGCGCAGTCAGCTCAGCGCAGTCAGCTCAGTCAGCTAAGTCAGCTCAGTCAGCTCAGTCAGCTCAGCTCAGCTCAGTCAGCACAGTCAGCTCAGTCAGCTCAGCGCAGTCAGTTCAGTCAGCTCAGTCAGCTCATCTCTGTCAGTCAGCTCAGTCAGCTCAGTCAGCGCAGTCAGCTCAGCGCAGTCAGCACAGCGCAGTCAGCTCAGCGCAGCCAGCTCAGTCAGCTCAGTCAGCTTAGTCAGCTCAGTCAGCTCAGCTCAGCTCAGTCAGCACAGTCAGCTCAGTCAGCTCAGCGCAGTCAGTTCAGTCAGCTCAGTCAGCTCATCTCTGTCAGTCAGCTCAGTCAGCTCAGTCAGCTCAGTCAGCTCAGTCAGCTCAGCGCAGTCAGCTCAGTCAGCTCAGTCAGCTCAGTCAGCTCAGTCAGCTCAGTCAGCTCAGTCAGCTCAGTCAGTCAGTCAGCTCAGCCAGCTCAGTCAGCTCAGTCAGCTCAGTCAGCTCAGTCAGTTCAGTCAGCTCAGCTCAGTTCAGTCAGCTCAGTCAGCTCAGTCAGTTCAGTCAGCTCAGTTAGCTCAGTCAGCTCAATCAGCTCAGTCAGTTCAGTCAGCTCAGTTAGCTTAGTCAGCTCAGTCAGTTCAGTCAGCTCAGCTCAGTCAGCCCAGCTCAGCGCAGTCAGATCAGCGCAGTCAGCTCAGTCAGATCAGCTCAGTCAGCTCAGTCAGCTCAGTCAGCTCAGTCAGCTCAGTCAGCTCAGTCAGCTCAGTCAGCTCAGTCAGCTGTCAGTTTAGTCAGCTCAGTCAGTCAGCTCAGTCAGCTCAGTCAGTCAGCTCAGCTCAGCTCAGCGCAGTCAGCTCAGTCAGCTCAGTCAGCTCAGTCAGCTCAGTCATCTCAGTCAGCTCAGTCAGCTCAGTCAGCTCAGTCAGCTCAGTCAGCTCAGTCAGCTCAGCTCAGTCAGCTCAGTCAGCTCAGTCAGCTCAGCTCAGTCAGCTCAGCTCAGCTCAGCTCAGCGCAGTCAGCGGATCAGCTCAGCTCAGCGCAGTCAGCTCATTCAGCTCAGTCAGCTCAGCGCCCTCAGCTCAGCTCAGCGCAGTCAGCTCAGCTCAGCTCAGATCAACGCAGTCAACTCAGCGCAGTCAGCTCAGCGCAGTCAGCTCAGTCAGCTCAGTCAGCTCAGTCAGCTCAGTCAGCTCAGCGCAGTCAACTCAGCGCAGTCAGATCAGCACAGTCAGCTCAGCTCAGCTCAGCGCAGTAAGCTCAGCGCCGTCAGCTCAGCTCAGCTCAGTCAGTTCAGCCAGCTCGGTCAGCTCAGTCAGCGCAGTCAGCTCAGCTCAGCGCAGCTCAGCTCAGCTCAGTTCAGGCTCAGTTCAGCTCAGTGCAGTTAGCTCAGCTCAGCTCAGCTCAGCTCAGCTCTGCTCAGCTCAGCTCAGCGCAGCGGGACCCAGCCTCCTCACTCAGGTGCGTTGACACGTTCCGCCACGCTGCACCCAGGTGACGCCAGGCGACGAAGCTGCTGACGGCATTGATGACTCCGGATGACGCTAGCTCGGAATACTTTATGGCCGTCGATGACTTGGCTGGAGAGGTATTCGGGCTCACGCTTCGGTGTACTGGTTTGACTGCTGATTTGGGAGCCACGCTGCCCGTCATGAACACGTGCACAGACATTCCGGAACGTGGTTATGACTGTGTGACGACGGTTAAGTCGGAGACTTAAGTAGCTTTACCTACGTCATCACCGCCACTCCCTTAGCTGGCCTCTGCAGTTCGCGGCAGTGGATATTTTAATAAACTAACTTGATCTCCGCCAGCGTCAGTGGCCCTTCCTCGAACCATGGACGCTGTTCAGGCGCAGCTGAATTTCGATCAGCCGAATTTGATATGCCTGCTTATTTAATGGATTATTATTGTATTATATTTATGATTAATAACTATGATTATAACTTATAAAAAATCCGAATCCGCCCAGTAGGTGAATTAACAGACAATATTGACCGGCACGACCTGATAATATAACGGCATAGTACACAAACAGGTATACCTATACTACAAAACATGCAAGTAATAAAATATTGTCAACTCATCTCCACTTGTTCTTCGTCCTAAAATTGGGAGAGTGCATTTGTGTGGAACATGTTCATGATGGATTATGATAAGCCTGCGCTTTAAACACTTAAACAACCCGGGCATAACATCTCTAGGTGAAGTACCATGACGTAAGGCTCTTATACACTGCGAACCTTCCCTGTAAACAACCCGGGCAAAATATCTCTAGGTGAAGTACCATAACGTAAGGTTCTTATACACTGCGAACCTTCCCTGTAAACAACCCGGGCAAAATATCTCTAGGTGAAGTACCATAACGTAAGGCTCTTATACACTGCGAACTTTCCCTGTAAACAACTCGGGAATAACATCTCTAGGTGAAGTACCATAACGTAAGGCCATACGTACACTGCGAACGTAACGTAAGGCCATGAAGTACCATACACTGCGAACCTTCCCTGCGTGACGGATGATCATAGTTCACCCGTCACCGATAACAATATTTGTCAGCCTTGATAGCATAACTATAGCAGCCGTCTATGCGCCATCTAACAGGCGCGTCCCTGCACAGTGCATACCGAGATAGTGTCAATATTGGTGGACTGACTCGTCATGGTCGGCTGATCACCTGTCTAAATGCGAGCGCCATGATTATAGAGCAGCAGCCATAAGTGTTGATTACCTGTGCGTGCCCTGTAGTTTAAACACTGAGTCAGGATTGCTCACAGTCACGTGACGGTGTTGCAAATTGACGTTTCGACAGCAGTCTTGTCTTGTGGGAGCGAGCAGCCTGGTCGGCGGGGCCCAGTTCACGCCTGGCACCTTCTCATCTGATGACACAATATACATGCCACTATCACGTGAACTCGCTGGAGAGCGTACGCCGTACAGCTGGCAGACCGCGGCGCTGGCGCGGGCGCGGTGCGCCGCGATTGCCACCGGTGCCGCAACTGCGTCGTTCCTCGCCGCAGGCCAATCCGGGCGGTAGACGGTATCCCTAACCGCACTGCATGGTTAAACTTGACCACTCAGCTTCGACTCCAGCTCTGACCAGCGGCCATATCGGAATCGTTCCTACTTCATCTCCGGCGCCCCCCCCCCCCGAGCCTGGGACGGTCGCCGCAGGGGCTGGAACCTCCACTGCCGCTGATCGCTACTCCCCGCACGTCTGTTACCGCCTGCGGTGGACGGGCCTCGCTAGGCCAACTCGATGCCGGCGCCTTTCGCCGGACCCTGTCCCTGCCGGATACACCCTCTCCGTCCCCCGGTCCGTCGGGCCTCCGTCCGGCGTCCCTCTCGAGGCAAGGACGCGGGACAAAAACAAAGGGGTGCGCTCCCGCCCCAGCCTGGCCGGCCCGGCTCGGGCGGCGCGGGTCGGCTCGGCGCGCACCTGTCCATTCTACCCAGGTCCCAGCGCCTAGTACCTGTCCGGCTACCTGATTCTACCTGGCGGCTGCGGGGCAGGCGGGCGGGACCGCGCCTTCTCACGAGCCGCAGTGCCGCCTGTTGTTATTTGGCCCCACGCCGCACATCTGTGACGTCAGTCGTCAGGTGAACGTCACGTGGCGCTTACGTGACGTCACATGATGTCAGAGGGCCAATAGGTGAAAGCTATCCGGTATGGACCAGTGTCCGCCTTTTGTCGAGCCTGCGGCGGACGGCGATGATGTCTGCCCGCACCAACTGGCCGGAGGACTCCGCAGCCCGCAGATCGCGCACCGCTCCGCCGCGAGCGCCGCGGGTGTCGCCGCCGGCCCGCTCGCTGCTCCAGTCAGTGGCAGATAATGTTATCGCCGCGAGCGCCGCGGGTGTCGCCGCCGGCCCGCTCGCTGCTCCAGTCAGTGGCAGATAAGGTTATCGCGATGCTATCCGACCAGCGCCGACGGCGGCGGCGTGCGGCGTGCGGCGTGCGGCGTGCGGCGTGCGGCGTGCGGCGTGCGGCGTGCGGCGTGCGGCGTGCGGCGTGCGGCGTGCGGCGTGCGGCGTGGTGTGCGGTGTGCGGTGTGCGGCGTGCGGCGTGCGGCGTGCGGCGTGCGGCGTGCGGCGTGCGGCGTGCGGCGTGCGGCGTGCGGCGTGCGGCGTGCGGCGTGCGGCGTGCGGCGTGGTGTGCGGTGTGCGGTGTGCGGCGTGCGGCGTGCGGCGTGCGGCGTGCGGCGTGCGGCGTGCGGCGTGCGGCGTGCGGCGTGCGGCGTGCGACGTGCGGCGTGCGGCGTGCGGCGTGCGGCGTGCGGCGTGCGGCGTGCGGCGTGCTGCGTGCGGCGTGCGGCGTGCGGCGTGCGGCGTGCGGCGTGCGGCGTGCGGCGTGCGGCGTGCGGCGTGCGGCGTGCGGCGTGGTGTGCGGTGTGCGGCGTGCGGCGTGCGGCGTGCGGCGTGCGGCGTGCGGCGTGCGGCGTGCGGCGTGCGGCGTGCGGCGTGCGGCGTGCGGCGTGCGGTGTGCGGTGTGTGGTGTGCGGTGTGCGGCGTGCGGTGTGCGGCGTGCGGCGTGCGGCGTGCGGTGTGTGGTGTGCGGCGTGCGGCGTGCGGCGTGCGGCGTGCGGCGTGTGGTGTGCGGCGTGTGGTGTGCGGTGTGCGGCGTGCGGCGTGCGGTGTGCGGCGTGCGGCGTGCGGTGTGCGGCGTGCGGCGTGTGGTGTGCGGCGTGTGGTGTGCGGTGTGCGGTGTGCGGCGTGCGGCGTGCGGCGTGCGGCGTGCGGCGTGCGGCGTGCGGCGTGCGACGTGCGGCGTGCGGCGTGTGGCGTGCGGCGTGCGGCGTGCGGCGTGCGGCGTGCGGTGTGCGGTGTGTGGTGTGCGGTGTGCGGCGTGCGGCGTGCGGCGTGCGGCGTGCGGCGTGTGGTGTGCGGCGTGTGGTGTGCGGCGTGCGGCGTGCGGCGTGCGGCGTGCGGCGTGCGGCGTGCGGCGTGCGGCGTGCGGTGTGCGGTGTGCGGTGTGCGGTGTGCGGTGTGCGGTGTGCGGCGTGCGGCGTGCGGTGTGCGGCGTGCGGCGTGCGGCGTGCGGCGTGCGGCGTGCGGCGTGTGGTGTGCGGCGTGTGGTGTGCGGTGTGCGGCGTGCGGCGTGCGGTGTGCGGCGTGCGGCGTGTGGTGTGCGGCGTGTGGTGTGCGGTGTGCGGTGTGCGGTGTGCGGTGTGCGGCGTGCGGCGTGCGGCGTGCGGCGTGCGGCGTGCGGCGTGCGGTGTGCGGTGTGCGGTGTGCGGCGTGCGGCGTGCGGCGTGCGGCGTGCGGCGTGCGGCGTGCGGCGTGCGGCGTGCGGCGTGTGGTGTGCGGCGTGTGGTGTGCGGTGTGCGGCGTGCGGCGTGCGGTGTGCGGCGTGCGGCGTGCGGTGTGCGGCGTGTGGTGTGCGGCGTGTGGTGTGCGGTGTGCGGCGTGCGGCGTGCGGCGTGCGGTGTGCGGCGTGTGGTGTGCGGCGTGCGGCGTGTGGTGTGCGGTGTGCGGTGTGCGGCGTGCGGCGTGCGGCGTGCGGTGTGCGGCGTGTGGTGTGCGGCGTGCGGTGTGCGGTGTGGCCAAACGCAGGCTGCGGCCGCCCCAGGCTAGGTGCGATGCTTTACCTAAGATGATTGAGCTCGTGGCGACGTAGAGGCGCCTCACGGCCTCCAAATGATATTGGTTCAAATGTGTTACACCTGCTGTGAGGCTGGAGTCCCGCGAGGCTGCGTGGCGAGGCTGGAGTCCCGCGAGGCTGCGAGGCGAGGCTGGAGTCCCGCGAGGCTGCGAGGCGAGGCTGGAGTCCCGCTGCGACGGTGATCGAGGCTATTTCCGACTATTTCCGAATCGTGTCGGGTCGAGACGGCACGTTGTCGAGAACATTAATAATGCACGGTTGACCTTTACGCTGCGTTAGAGGCTTCCGCGGGCACCGCCCAGGGACAATACATGTTCGGAGAGCATGAAGGCATTTATCTGCCACGCAGAGTGGAGCGGCGCGGCAAGTTCAAGGCTAAAGGCATCCTGTCTAGTCATCGGGGCATGGCTCGAAGATCGCGCCGGGATCGTGATCTTTTGCAGGCTCGCCGACATAACGCGGAGTCAAGGGAGTGGTCGCGTGCTTGGAATTAGTGGCGTGGGCGCTGGGCTTTGGTGGTAGTGGTGAGCGGACTCAGAGGAAGTGAATCGTTGAGTCGAGCGCTGCGACGTTTCAGCAGTATCAGAACGCTCCAGCCTGTGCCGAAGGTTTACGGGCGTGCTGATTTATCAGTGATCCGGATTGGCGCAGTGCCCCGAAATGTCCGGTTAAGTGCAGCTAACGGTGATCAGACGGGCTTTGAGAGCTCTCTCGTATTGAGTGGCTTTGTCGGCTTCTCATAGCGGTGCCCCGTGCCGGTCAGTCCGCTGTTGTATGGTCGTATGGCTTCCGAGTGTGCGATCGTCAGTAGTCGCGATTGGACGAACAAGGCATTGTCAGACTCGGTGGACAGTTACGGTGGCTGACAGTGGTGGCGTGGCTCGGGGCAATAGCTTACTCCGACCTGGCCATAATGCCTATGCTTCGAATCCGCAGGGTAATTAGCTTAGACCATGACTAATGACTATTTTTCGCATGCGTAAGAGCCAAGGATAATTATGTTTTGCATTAAAGAAGAAAACAAAATAAACTTCTACTAAAACGAATCATGCCAACGCGTGAAGGCTCAAGCGCAAGACCCCGAGACATCCACTCGTGGATGGCAGCATGCACCATCGCAGTATCTCCCTTTATAATGACACGGTGTATGTCGTATATGTGTCACTGCATCATGTAAGTAGCTAAATGAACGCGTTGCCACACCGCTGCTGGGCGAGACAACCTTGTCGAGGCCGGCTCATAGGCTTGCGACCTCCGCCGCCGATGCGAGCGGGGAGCGACCGGACCGAGTCAGGCCGACCCTAACCGGTCGGCCTGACCGCCGCCGCCGGTCAGGAGCCGGCCCAGCACCGAACCGGGTCACTGCTGCTGCTGCTGCTGCTGCTGCTGCTGCTGCTGCTGCTGCTGCTGCTGCTGCTGCTGCTGCTGCTGCTGCTGCTGCTGCTGCTGCTGCTGCTGCTGCTGCTGCTGCTGCTGCTGCTGCTGCTGCTGCTGCTGCTGCTGCTGCTGCTGCTGCTGCTGCTGCTGCTGCTGCTGCTGCTGCTGCTGCTGCTGCTGCTGCTGCTGCTGCTGCTGCTGCTGCTGCTGCTGCTGCTGCTGCTGCTGCTGCTGCTGCTGCTGCTGCTGCTGCTGCTGCTGCTGCTGCTGCTGCTGCTGCTGCTGCTGCTGCTGCTGCTGCTGCTGCTGCTGCTGCTGCTGCTGCTGCTGCTGCTGCTGCTGCTGCTGCTGCTGCTGCTGCTGCTGCTGCTGCTGCTGCTGCTGCTGCTGCTGCTGCTGCTGCTGCTGCTGCTGCTGCTGCTGCTGCTGCTGCTGCTGCTGCTGCTGCTGCTGCTGCTGCTGCTGCTGCTGCTGCTGCTGCTGCTGCTGCTGCTGCTGCTGCTGCTGCTGCTGCTGCTGCTGCTGCTGCTGCTGCTGCTGCTGCTGCTGCTGCTGCTGCTGCTGCTGCTGCTGCTGCTGCTGCTGCTGCTGCTGCTGCTGCTGCTGCTGCTGCTGCTGCTGCTGCTGCTGCTGCTGCTGCTGCTGCTGCTGCTGCTGCTGCTGCTGCTGCTGCTGCTGCTGCTGCTGCTGCTGCTGCTGCTGCTGCTGCTGCTGCTGCTGCTGCTGCTGCTGCTGCTGCTGCTGCTGCTGCTGCTGCTGCTGCTGCTGCTGCTGCTGCTGCTGCTGCTGCTGCTGCTGCTGCTGCTGCTGCTGCTGCTGCTGCTGCTGCTGCTGCTGCTGCTGCTGCTGCTGCTGCTGCTGCTGCTGCTGCTGCTGCTGCTGCTGCTGCTGCTGCTGCTGCTGCTGCTGCTGCTGCTGCTGCTGCTGCTGCTGCTGCTGCTGCTGCTGCTGCTGCTGCTGCTGCTGCTGCTGCTGCTGCTGCTGCTGCTGCTGCTGCTGCTGCTGCTGCTGCTGCTGCTGCTGCTGCTGCTGCTGCTGCTGCTGCTGCTGCTGCTGCTGCTGCTGCTGCTGCTGCTGCTGCTGCTGCTGCTGCTGCTGCTGCTGCTGCTGCTGCTGCTGCTGCTGCTGCTGCTGCTGCTGCTGCTGCTGCTGCTGCTGCTGCTGCTGCTGCTGCTGCTGCTGCTGCTGCTGCTGCTGCTGCTGCTGCTGCTGCTGCTGCTGCTGCTGCTGCTGCTGCTGCTGCTGCTGCTGCTGATGATGATGATGATGATGATGATGATGATGATGATGATGATGATGATGATGATGATGATGATGATGATGATGATGATGATGATGATGATGATGATGATGATGATGATGATGATGATGATGATGATGATGATGATGATGATGATGATGATGATGATGATGATGATGATGATGATGATGATGATGATGATGATGATGATGATGATGATGATGATGATGATGATGATGATGATGATGATGATGATGATGATGATGATGATGAAGGCTGGAACATTTTCAAAAGTTAGTTGGGCTAAATGATGGTTTCATAGCTCGAAATCTGTTCTCGGAATCTGGTGGGTGAATAGGTATAGCTGAAAAAGTCTCCGGACCTTAGAATGCCAGCAAACCTAGCAAAAGTTGGTGGGTCAAACACGAAGTTGCTGGGACAAATGACACCACGTCTGAATCTGAAATTGGACCCATGCTGCCGCCGTCGCCGCTGCGGGGAACAGGCAGTGGTGCCAGATGCACTGGTCCGGAGCCGGCACTGCAGCCAGCACTGCAGCTCCGAAGAGACCCCGCCAGCGAGGCCTCACGCGGCGCAGGCATCCGACCCGCGCGACCCACATCTTCTCATCACACACCCCGAGCTCTGCAGCCTCCGACCCACTCTCCAAGCCGGCACCAACACACCGCAGTCGGCAGCACACGTCTGTCTGCAGCCGCCGACCCGCGTGATCTGCAGCAATTTCGACACGCGACCACCCAGCTTTACACAGGGACTATATCGCGCCAGCCCCCACTATCAGAGCTCGATTAATCCGGCGTAATTGGATCGAATTCGCTGTATCATCCTCCCCTGGCCGACACGGGGCCGACACGGGTCCGACACGGGTCCGACACGGGTCCGACACGGGGCCGACACGGGGTCGACACGGGGCCGACACGGGGCCGACACGGGGCCGACACGGGACCGGCACGGGGCCGACACGGGGCCGACACGGGGCCGACACGCGGCCGACACGGGACCGGCACGGGGCCGACACGGGGCCGACACGGGGCCGACACGGGGCCGACACGGGGCCGACACGGGGCCGACACGCTGCCGGCACGGGGCCGACACGCGGCCGACACGCGGCCGGCACGGGACCGACACGGGACCGGCACGGGACCGGCACGGGGCCGACACGGGACCGGCACGGGACCGACACGCTGTTGACACGGGACCGACACGGGGCCGGCACGGGGCCGGCACGGGACCGACACGGGACCGGCACGCAGTGCCGATGTTTGACAGATGATGGCCGGGACTCACCAGTCGGGGCGTTACAGGGCCGGACTGAGTCAAGCGAGTCTGGTCAGGTCATGTCCTCTGCTGAGTGACCTTACCTAGACGGTACTCTGACCTGACCTGACCTGACTCGACCCAATCCGTGCCGCACAACTCCGGGCCGTCTACCTCCGTGTTGGCCTGAAGCGACGGCGCAGGCGCCGCGTCCTTAATCTGTCCGCCGTCCGCGGCTTACGGACGAGAAAGTCATATTTCGCCCGTGTGCAGTCAATGATTAGCGATAGACCGCATTATGGGCTCGTGAGACTGCGCCAAGCCACTGGAGCGATAGTCCCATGGGAGATACGGATAGAAAGCTGGCTGGATCGAATCTGTTCGCCTCGAAGCTGTATTCAATTTTGTTCGAGCGATAGGAATACATTTGCGTGGAGTAGGATTAAATCGTTACTTTAATGGATATGAACAATATTATATAATGCAAGTTATAAGCTTTGCTCATGTTTTCTTACGGTAATGGCAGGGGCCATGCTTCAGTGTAGCCAAATTCAGTTATGACATTGTGTGTGAGGTGTTGGTACTTTTTCGTGTTATAGGGGTGCGACTGTGAGAGTATTAGTTTGTTCATCAGTTGAACTCTATCTATACCTTATCCCGCCTCTCGTCAGTCCTCGCCCACCAATCAGCATCGTGCCATAACGACGATAACCTAGGTCACTGCAGGCGCCCCAGGCGCCCCAGGCGAGGTCGGTCACAGGTCAGCGGAGTGGTGGTGGCCGGCGAAGCAGGACGCACCACGATACAGGCTAACCACAACCAGCATGCTGGTAACATGTACAAGTATTTACATCCCCGATACCTTTAAATGTCTGATTTATTCTGCCCACGCTAGTCGCTACCAGGCTTTATTTCTACGGAGACGAGTTTATGTCGTGGCTGATGGTATAACCACATTAGTTTTATATCACCCGAAGACGTGCGTATCCCAGCTATGGATTATGCCTCGTAAATATTCCCAAGATGACATACCTGCTTACGATTGCTCCAGAGTAGCCAGAACACTTGCGCCACAAGATGTGCAAACTCGTGTGGTTGTGCCCTGCATTGATCAGTCCGGCAACTTTCTCTTGTAACCGAAGCACCCAATGTCACGTTATAACACGTGCTCCCTCCTACCGTGCTGCCTACCGTGCTACCGTGCACCTCTGACCGTCTCCCGTCCTGACCGACCGACCGTCCCGTCTCCCGTCCAGCCAGCGGACTTCTGTTTCGCAACGGTGTTCTGGACCTCGAGCAGATGACGGACTACACACTAAGTGACAGTTTACATGTGACCTCTTCCAGGTGAACACTATAATTCACTGTCCGTAGGTGGGCTGCACTGGATCTGACCGGTGCAACCGACACGTACAGCACATATTTTGCACCACTGACGTCACATCCGTACCGGTAGCTACACGTGTTGGACAAAGTACAGACCCTGAACCGGCGGTCCGTGCTCCAGTGTGGTCCGTTTGACCGTTCTGCGGTCCGTGCTCCAGTGTGGTCCGTTTGACCGTTCTGCGGTCCGTGCTCCAGTGTGGGCCGTTTGACCGTTCTGCGGTCCGTGCTCCAGTGTGGTCCGTTTGACCGTTCTGCGGTCCGTGCTCCAGTGTGGGCCGTTTGACCGTTCTGCGGTCCGTGCTCCAGTGTGGGCCGTTTGACCGTTCTGCGGTCCGTGCTCCAGTGTGGTCCGTTTGACCGTTCTGCGGTCCGTGCTCCAGTGTGGGCCGTTTGACCGTTCTGCGGTCCGTGCTCCAGTGTGGGCCGTTTGAACGTTCTGCGGTCCGTGCTCCAGTGTGGTCCGTTTGACCGTTCTGCGGTCCGTGCTCCAGTGTTGGCCGTTTGACCGTTCTGCGGTCCGTGCTCCAGTGTTGGCCGTTTGACCGTTCTGCGGTCCGTGCTCCAGTGTTGGCCGTTTGACCGTTCTGCGGTCCGTGCTCCAGTGTGGGCCGTTTGACCGTTCTGCGGTCCGTGCTCCAGTGTTGGCCGTTTGACCATTCTGCGGTCCGTGCTCCAGTGTTGGCCGTTTGACCGTTCTGCGGTCCGTGCTCCAGTGTGGTCCGTTTGACCGTTCTGCGGTCCATGCTCCAGTGTTGGCCGTTTGACCGTTCTGCGGTCCGTGCTCCAGTGTTGGCCGTTTCACCGTTCTGCGGTCCGTGCTCCAGTGTGGTCCGTTTGACCGTTCTGCGGTCCGTGCTCCAATGTGGGCCGTTTGACCGTTCTGCGGTCCGTGCTCCAGTGTTGGCCGTTTGACCATTCTGCGGTACGTGCTCCAGTGTTGGCCGTTTGACCGTTCTGCGGTCCGTGCTCCAGTGTTGGCCGTTTGACCGTTCTGCGGTCCGTGCTCCAGTGTTGGCCGTTTGACCGTTCTGCGGTCCGTGCTCCAGTGTTGGCCGTTTGACCGTTCTGCGGTCCGTGCTCCAGTGTGGTCCGTTTGACCGTTCTGCGGTCCGTGCTCCAGTGTTGGCCGTTTGACCGTTCTGCGGTCCGTGCTCCAGTGTTGGCCGTTTGACCATTCTGCGGTCCGTGCTCCAGTGTTGGCCGTTTGACCGTTCTGCGGTCCGTGCTCCAGTGTTGGCCGTTTGACCGTTCTGCGGTCCGTGCTCCAGTGTTGGCCGTTTGACCGTTCTGCGGTCCGTGCTCCAGTGTGGGCCGTTTGACCATTCTGCGGTCCGTGCTCCAGTGTTGGCCGTTTGACCGTTCTGCGGTCCGTGCTCCAGTGTTGGCCGTTTGACTGTTCTGCGGTCCGTGCTCCAGTGTGGTCCGTTTGACCGTTCTGCGGTCCGTGCTCCAGTGTTGGCCGTTTGACCGTTCTGCGGTCCGTGCTCCAGTGTTGGCCGTTTGACCGTTCTGCGGTCCGTGCTCCAGTGTTGGCCGTTTGACCGTTCTGCGGTCCGTGCTCCAGTGTTGGCCGTTTGACCGTTCTGCGGTCCGTGCTCCAGTGTTGGCCGTTTGACCGTTCTGCAGTCCGTGCTCCAGTGTTGGCCGTTTGACCGTTCTGCGGTCCGTGCTCCAGTGTTGGCCGTTTGACCGTTCTGCGGTCCGTGCTCCAGTGTTGGCCGTTTGACCGTTCTGCGGTCCGTGCTCCAGTGTTGGCCGTTTGACCGTTCTGCGGTCCGTGCTCCAGTGTTGGCCGTTTGAACGTTCTGCGGTCCGTGCTCCAGTGTTGGCCGTTTGACCGTTCTGCGGTCCGTGCTCCAGTGTTGGCCGTTTGACCGTTCTGCGGTCCGTGCTCCAGTGTGGTCCGTTTGACCGTTCTGCGGTCCGTGCTCCAGTGTTGGCCGTTTGACCGTTCTGCGGTCCGTGCTCCAGTGTTGGCCGTTTGACCGTTCTGCGGTCCGTGCTCCAGTGTTGGCCGTTTGACCGTTCTGCGGTCCGTGCTCCAGTGTTGGCCGTTTGACCATTCTGCGGTCCGTGCTCCAGTGTTGGCCGTTTGACCGTTCTGCGGTCCGTGCTCCAGTGTGGGCCGTTTGACCATTCTGCGGTCCGTGCTCCAGTGTGGTCCGTTTGACCGTTCTGCGGTCCGTGCTCCAGTGTTGGCCGTTTGACCGTTCTGCGGTCCGTGCTCCAGTGTTGGCCGTTTGACCGTTCTGCGGTCCGTGCTCCAGTGTTGGCCGTTTGACCGTTCTGCGGTCCGTGCTCCAGTGTGGGTCGTTTGACCGTTCTGCGGTCCGTGCTCCAGTGTTGGCCGTTTGACCGTTCTGCGGTCCGTGCTCCAGTGTGGGCCGTTTGACCATTCTGCGGTCCGTGCTCCAGTGTTGGCCGTTTGACCGTTCTGCGGTCCGTGCTCCAGTGTTGGCCGTTTGACCGTTCTGCGATCCGTGCTCCAGTGTGGGCCGTTTGACCGTTCTGCGGTCCGTGCTCCAGTGTTGGCCGTTTGACCGTTCTGCGGTCCGTGCTCCAGTGTTGGCCGTTTGACCGTTCTGCGGTCCGTGCTCCAGTGTTGGCCGTTTGACCGTTCTGCGGTCCGTGCTCCAGTGTTGGCCGTTTGACCATTCTGCGGTCCGTGCTCCAGTGTTGGCCGTTTGACCGTTCTGCGGTCCGTGCTCCAGTGTGGGCCGTTTGACCGTTCTGCGGTCCGTGCTCCAGTGTGGGCCGTTTGACCGTTCTGCGGTCCGTGCTCCAGTGTTGGCCGTTTGACCGTTCTGCGGTCCGTGCTCCAGTGTTGGCCGTTTGACCGTTCTGCGGTCCGTGCTCCAGTGTGGGCCGTTTGACCGTTCTGCGGTCCGTGCTCCAGTGTGGGCCGTTTGACCGTTCTGCGGTCCGTGCTCCAGTGTGGGCCGTTTGACCATTCTGCGGTCCGTGCTCCAGTGTGGGCCGTTTGACCATTCTGCGGTCCGTGCTCCAGTGTTGGCCGTTTGACCGTTCTGCGGTCCGTGCTCCAGTGTGGGCCGTTTGACCGTTCTGCGGTCCGTGCTCCAGTGTGGGCCGTTTGGCCATTATGCGGTCCGTGCTCCAGTGTGGGCCGTTTGACCGTTCTGCGGTCTGCCGCCGCCGCGCCGCAGAGCGCCGCAGAGCGGTGCAGGGTTCTGCTGTTCCCTCGAGAAGATGGCTTTCTATTGGGCCTTGCGGAGATCCGACCCAGTCTGTCAGATTGGAAATAAAGGAGCTTGGTGTACTGCCATCGCCATATTTGCCAGTGTCTTTTGAGCTGACCTTGCTGATGGATGCATTGCATTAACATAACAATATACAACTTATTTAAAGTATGTGACTCTGTATCATGCTGCCACCAGGGGGGGGGGGGGGGGTAGGCGCTCTAGCACATCTCCCCTCCCCACCCGACCCTATGCATATCGGGCTCCCTATCTCGGTCGGTCGGTATCAATGATGACGTCTTCTACATCCATTATTCATCCATCCCGTGTCGCGCTTCGCTCCCTCCGAGCCGGTACAGATGTACTGCATGACGTCATCAGTCTGGAGACCGGCACCCGGCGACCTCGAGAGACGACTGGTGACACCGGCCGGCCGCCATCGCCGCTATCGCCGCCGCCGCCGCCGCCGCCGCCGCCGCCGCTACCGCCGCTACCGTTGCCGCTCGAACCCATCGAACCCATGCGACCTTCGCCCTCCATCGAGCTTCGCGCTCTACACAGGTGCAGAGAATCTCTTCAGTCCCGTGTCAGGTCTCAGTGGTCCTAGAAGTCCCAGTGGCCCCAGTGGTTCCAGTGGTCCCACCAGTCCCACCAGTCCCACCAGTCCCACCTGTTCCGCAGTCTCGACTGACCTTTGTTCCCGCTATATCCCGCGTCCCAGGTGACCTCTGGAGTCTGGCGGCGCTGGCGGGCGGAACGCGGCGGAATAGGCGACACAATGCGGCGCCCGAGACTATACCCGTCGCTATTATACCGCCGATGCAAATCGGCATTCAGCGATCGGCGAAACGCCAATCGATGGTGTCGAGCCGGATACGCCGCGATGTGATTGTGTGATGGTGCGGCGTGTGATTGTGTGATGGTGTGATGTGTGATTGTGTGATGGTGTGATGTGTGATTGTGTGATGGTGTGGCGTGTGATTGTATGATTCTGTGATGGTGTGATGGTGCGGCGTGTGATTGTGTGATGGTGTGGCGTATGATTGTATGATAGTGTGATGGTGTGATGGTGCGGCGTGTGATTGTGTGATGGTGTGGCGTATGATTGTGTGATGGTGTGGCGTATGATTGTGTGATGGTGTGGCGTGTGATTGTGTGATGGTGCCATGGTGTCATTGTGTGATGATGTGGCGTGTGATTGTGTGATGGTGTGATGGTGTGGCGTGTGATTGTGTGATGGTGTGGCGTGTGATTGTGTGATGGTGTGATGGTGTGATGGTGAGGCGTGTGATTGTGTGATGGTGTGGCGTGTGATTGTGTGATGGTGTGGCGTATGATTGTGCGATGGTGTCATGGTGTCATTGTGTGATGGTGTGGCGTGTGATTGTGTGATGGTGTGGCGTGTGATTGTGTGATGGTGTCATGGTGTCATTGTGTGATGGTGTGGCGTATGATTGTGTGATGGTGTGGCGTATGATTGTGTGATGGTGTGGCGTGTGATTGTGTGATGGTGCCATGGTGTCATTGTGTGATGATGTGGCGTGTGATTGTGTGATTGTGTGATGGTGTGGCGTGTGATTGTGTGATGGTGTGGCGTGTGATTGTGTGATGGTGTGATTGTGTGATGGTGTGGCGTGTGATTGTGTAATGGTGTGGCGTGTGATTGTATGATTCTGTGATGGTGTGATGGTGCGGCGTGTGATTGTGTGATGGTGTGGCGTGTGATTGTATGATTCTGTGATGGTGTGATGGTGCGGCGTGTGATTGTGTGATGGTGTGGCGTATGATTGTATGATAGTGTGATGGTGTGATGGTGCGGCGTGTGATTGTGTGATGGTGTGGCGTATGATTGTGTGATGGTGTTGCGTGTGATTGTGTGATGGTGCCATGGTGTCATTGTGTGATGATGTGGCGTGTGATTGTGTGATTGTGTGATGGTGTGGCGTGTGATTGTATGATTGTGATGGTGTGATGGTGTGATGGTGCGGCGTGTGATTGTGTGATGGTGTGGCGTGTGATTGTGTGATGGTGTGGCGTGTGATTGTGTGATGGTGTGGCGTGTGATTGTGTGATGGTGTGGCGTGTGATTGTGTGATGGTGTGGCGTGTGATTGTGTGATGGTGTGACGTATGATTGTGTGATGGTGTGGCGTGTGATTGTGTAATGGTGTGGCGTGTGATTGTGTGATGGTGTGGCGTGAGATTGTGTAATGGTGTGGCGTGTGATTGTATGATGGTGTGGCGTGTGATTGTGTGATGGTATGGCGTGTGATTGTGTGATTGTGTGGCGTGTGATTGGGCGGGTGCGATGCAGTGGCGGCTCATCATATGAGGCAACTGAGGCCGGGCCCCACCTATTATTTAGGACAAATGTGCTTTGAAATATGAATTGGTTGCCATAGACAAACAAATGTGTGAGTGATTCCCATTCTGCACATCGCAGTGCATTTTATTATGGCATATCACCGAAATTCTCCGGCTCTTCCATCTACCCGCCAGCCAACCACCCGCCAGTACGTTTACCATACTACAGCAAACCACTACGAGCCGACTGAGGCCAGGCTGGCCTGCCGCCTCACCGCCTCCGCCCGTTCAGCCCAGCTACTGAGCCTCTCAGACGACGGTGCCGTGCCGTGCCGACCAATGCAATGGTAGCCATCGGAGGCACAGATGTTTTGGCCCTCAGAGCGATTGTTCGGCTCCTAGGAGTCGTAGCGACGGAAATCAATGTTCATGAATAAGAGAACATGTTGATCTACCGATCTGGCCACATTTTTGTTTGAGAACTATCATCTGTTATCCATATTATGATATTTTACTATCGTACCGCAGTCTGCTAGCGTCGGCGGCGGGCAGACCGTTGCCGGCCGAGTAAAGCGGCAACTTTTGAATGTCGCAGTTCTCTCGCGCGGCTGCATGGTCCCAGGCTTCTTTTGTTTTCTTTGCATAGAGAACTGTGACTGTAATCTGTATATAGTAGAGCTATGATTGAAAGCAAAGTCTTTGATATAATTTCCGAACTAAAGAGTTAGGATTTTGGCACCACCGGTTTCAATGGAGACCAAGGAGTCACTCCCAAGTCCCAAATGCCTGAAATCGGCCGTAAATTGGCTTACGTTCTGAAATGATTTGAGAGAAGACCTAAGTAACTTGAGCGGCTTATTTGATATTTGTTTTTCAGAATCGTAGGGACGTCATGAAAAGTGTGAGGGGTGAAACTTCGATCTCGTCTTGAGTGAACCCTAATGTAAAATGTATTTGCATGGGTATTTGAAGTTCTCTCGTCTATATATATACCTTTCACTGACCCAAATTTTCCTTATTAGACAAAAATAAAGACTGTATCAATAATTCTGATCCAATAGTGGGGCATGGCCCCGCCCCCGTTCCTATTTTTTAAGTTTGTTATTTTGTTTCCTATTTTTTTGCCCCCGTTCCTATTTTTTAAGTTGGCGATTTGTTTTAAGTTTGTTAACTAAACTCGCAAGTCGCAGCTGCTCCTCCGTTGCAACTTCTGGACTTGGGCCTCAGGTTCTTTGAGGACCATGAGCCGCCACTGGTGCGGTGTGATTGGGCGGTGGTGCGATGTGATTGGGCGGTGGTGCGATGTGATTGGGCGGTGGTGCGATGTATGATTGGGCGGTGGTGCGATGTATGATTGAGCGGTGTGATGGAGCTCTGGTGCGGTGTTCGGCGCAGTTTTTCTGCCAGGTCCGCGGTTCAGGTTTGGCAGATGGCAGATGGCGCAGCGGCGTTGGAACGCACATCCTCCTTTAAGCGAAGCGCTCGAGGATGACGTCAGGACGTCCGGTTTGGGACGGGTTGAACACTGATGCTGAAATTCCGATACACCGACAACATGCAGCTCGTTTCACAAATCCGCTGTGGTGCAGCCACGGAAGACATTGAGCTGAGCTTGTTTGGTACAAACTGAAGCGTGTCGTCGTCATTGACGGAAGATAATAACATTTTCCACTTTCAGCACGTTAAGCTCTCACAGCGACTTCCACGATTACATTGTTTACACGCGTTGATACAGAAGTGGTCGCTTCCTCTGGTAATAGCGTGTAATTGGACACAGTCAATTGGAAGTTTCGTATCAGGCTTTCATCTGAAGTGCGCCACTCGTCATTTAGCTCTAATGGTTTCACGCTCATTCGGGAGGAGGCAGTCCAATCGGGAGGAAGCAGTCCATTCGGGAGGAAGCAGTCCAATTTGCTCTCTGGAGCACAGAAACTCGGTCAAGGCAGCATGCTCGCGGAGATAACAGAAACACTTGGCTTGGGCTTGGTGAAAGGAGTGACTGACCAGTGACAGGAGAAACGGCTAATCACCGATTCTAATACGACGCTAATTAAGCTGGCAGTCAAGGTGACCGTACAATAATTATTGTAAGCCTACCAATTACTGCTCTGGAGTTTATTATATGGGTCAAAGTAATCGTGCAGCGGCGAAATTACGCGCTATTGTTGCGTGTTTCAAATGACTTATGAGCTGGTAACTATAAAAACCACTCTGAGCTCTCATTTAAAATGAAATAGCATAACTTCGCCTACTGAAGCTCAAAGTGTGCATGCGGCAACCTGTTAAACCCTCGAAGTTGTTGCAGAACAAAATAAAAGCGAAAACAAACATACGGTTTGTGTGGAAATTGTATTAGTAAAGAACACGATTGTAGAAAGGGCTACAGCGAATGACCGGTTGGTCGCTGTAAAAAAGGCGATTAAAGGTAAAGCGAATGCGGTTTTACCATTGTGTTACAAATTGAAGAAATAAAATACGGATGCAACACAATTGCCAGATGGTTGATGCAGATGACGGATCAGCGTGACTTCTATATACAAATTATACCCATTATATCAACACATTTGCAACTCATTTAGTTGTGTTACTAAACCACCGTCACTTGGCTAAACGAGGTCAAAGTTAATGATGGTGCGGGTACGAACCAAAGGAAACATAGTCCCTTAGGTTTGGTAAACTGTGCGATGGCTTTGAATATACTTTGATACCGTCGAAACCGCTCAGTCCGTTGTTTCTATCAACGTTGTATCGCTCCTAATCGTTCCGTGTTTATTGTTTTCCAAGTACGCGTAGAGCCAAGCTAATGGCGGTTCAATAAAACTTCTTTAGAGAAGCGAAGTTCTCCTGGGAAGAAAGAAGTTGAAGAAAGCAGTTGTTATTCGATTAACTGTCGAACTTCGCTTTTTCTCGGTCCATATGCTCTTGGAATGTTGCCTTTTATTGTACTTTTTAGAATGGAGAAGAAAAAAACACTTGAAAAGATCACGACCAAAACGACGCCTGGCAAACAAGCTTGCCTACGTTTAATCCGCACCAGCCGAAACAGACGGGATGAAACTTAAGCTCATCCTAATCTCGTTTCGGCAGCTGGGTCAAGCGTTAAAAAAACACGAGCTTTGAGTAAAACTAGCCTTGACATGGCGTCTTGCATGCATCCTTACTTCTTCAGTCGTCCACAGGGCGACACGGTTGGTGGTTCAGAAGGTCAGCCAATCCTCTCAGGGCGACACGGAATGCGCAGCTCGGTTCCGGATCAGCGGTAGCCAGTAACACGCGACCTAATCCCATCTCTGCGGTCACACGACCTAATCCCATCTCTGCGGTCACGCGACCTAATCCCATCTCTGCGGTCACGCGACCTAATCCCATCTCTGCGGTCACGCGACCTAATCCCATCTCTGCGGTCACGCGACCTAATCCCATCTCTGCGGTCACGCGACCTAATCCCATCTCTGCGGTCACGCGACCTAATCCCATCTCTGCGGTCACGCCACCTAATCCCATCTCTGCGGTCACACGACCTAATCCCATCTCTGTGGTCGCGCGACCTAATCCCATCTCTGCGGTCACGCGACCTAATCCCATCTCTGCGGTCACGCGACCTAATCCCATCTCTGCGGTCACGCGACCTAATCCCATCTCTGCGGTCGCGCGACCTAATCCCATCTCTGCGGTCACGCGACCTAATCCCATCTCTGCGGTCACGCGACCTAATCCCATCTCTGCGGTCGCGCGACCTAATCCCATCTCTGCGGTCACGCGACCTAATCCCATCTCTGCGGTCACGCGACCTAATCCCATCTCTGCGGTCACGCGACCTAATCCCATCTCTGCGGTCACGCGACCTAATCTTATCTCTGCGGTCACGCGACCTAATCCTATCTCTGCGGTCACGCGACCTAATCCCATCTCTGTGGTCGTCCACAACACGACTCGTGTTGTTGATAAGGTTCTCCGCCCTACGGGCCACGGCGGTCACAGCCGGACGTTGTGAAACAGCCCCAGCGGCCAGCGCAGTCGACTGAGGCACTGCAGGGAGTCGGGGCTGGGGGTGTCTTTGGTGGATGAGGTGTCAGATCAGTGAGAGGTCGCAATGCGCGTTGCGAAAGGTCAGTTGTTTCCGTAAAAGGACGAGCGTCACAGCAAGCCGCAGCTACGCAGCCGCCACTCAGTGCTGCCATATTCAGCTGTCAGATCGCTCCTGTTCAGAGCCAAAATCCGGCTAAACCGCCGGGATGTTTTGCAATGACGGCCAAGTTTCATCACGTCTCTGGAAATGCACAATAACAGGACTGAGAGGGCTTACGCTCAGCGGCTCACACAATAACACGTCGGGGGCTGTAGTGCCTCCACGCAGACAGACCCTTTAGAGCGCGACGGTCGATGTCTGACTGATGTCTGGTGATGTCTGACTGATGTCTGATCGATGTCTGGTCGATGTCTAGCGGATGTCTGGAGATGTCTGACTGATGTCTGATCGATGTCTGACTGATGTCTGATCGATGTCTGGTCGATGTCTAGCGGATGTCTGGAGATGTCTGGGGATGTCTGGGGATGTCTGGTCGATGTCTGACTGATGTCTGGTCGATGTCTAGCGGATGTCTGGGATGTCTGGGGATGTCTGGGGATGTCTGGGGATGTCTGGTGATGTCTGACTGATGTCTGGGGATGTCTGGGGATGTCTGGACGATGTCTGACTGATGTCTGGTCGATGTCTAGCGGATGTCTGGGGATGTCTGGGGATGTCTGGGGATGTCTGGGGATGTCTGGGGATGTCTGGGGATGTCTGGACGATGTCTGGGGATGTCTGGTCGATGTCTGACTGATGTCTGGTCGATGTCTGGCTGATGTCTGGTCGATGTCTGACTGATGTCTGGGGATGTCTGGGGATGTCTGGGGATGTCTGGTCGATGTCTGACTGATGTCTGATCGATGTCTGGTCGATGTCTGGTCGATTCCTGGTTGTACAAAGGACGGCCCACAGTTATTCGACCCAGTGGTATTCGTCTGAAACGAATATAACTTACCTAATTAATCCAGTATTAAACACAACAAATGCAGTAGCCTTTTAAGAGATGGACTATCGGGCAATAAACCAAAGATACGCCGCTATTTATTATAGGTTCGATATTGTTACCTGTAATTTACAATACATATGGCTATAAGTCTAGCGTAGCGATATTTAACCCTGGCAGCCACGGTTGTCACGGCCGATTTTATTTCAAGGAATCGGCACTATCGAAAATCGATTTAGCGAGGTTTAGCGAGGCCGAACCACTTTTTTACTCTCATCATGACGTTCCGTTCCGTCTCCGAGTCCTTGTCTCCTGGAGATAAAGTTGTCTCATGGTCGCAACAGACGCGGCGATAGACGAGGCCGAACCGGTGGCTGGAAGGTCGTTATTCGTCAGCGCCTAGCCCAAACATGTCACGTGATTTACTGTGAAGGAGAGCCAGGTAGTTAAGGTGAACCCACGGGGTTAACCATAGTGAGGCTTTTCTGAGTTTGGGCTAAGGTGATTCTAGAGACAATACACAATTATTCGAGCTCTATAGTTGGTGTTTGTTGATGCCAGGCAGTATTGTTTCCTTCTTTTAATTGGATAGTTTTCACGTCTTAGTAGATCATCACACCCGATTGTGAACTTCAAATTGCAGGGTTATGGTCGTAGCTATGAGCCTTTAGGGCGCCATATTTGCCGTTTTTGTCGGCGTTGTTGTCGATTGTAACGGCTCTTCTCCTTTCTTCAACTCGCCTCCGGGTCACTCTAACTTTCACCGCCGGACACTGCTGGTCATTACGGCCTAATTACCATAAAGTACCGTTGAAGGGTGTATGTACCTTGCAATCGATGCGACTTGTGCAATGTAACTGCTCTGTTATCAGCACGATCCATATTCACATTTGCTCGGTTAGCCTTTTAGATGTGCTTGATGAACTAAGCCGTATGCGTTTAATTAAACATTTCCTAACACGCAGTGCGAATGTCCGACGTGCTGATAGCTATCAAGCTGCATCACTTCGGATACACCGAAGCTCGAAGCTTACGTCCTGTTTTGCTACCCGCACCCTGTCCTAACCTTGTTCAAGGTGACTGGCCCCGGACGTTCTTGTGACTTGTTTTTCGTGGCTGACACCGCCCCCCTCGCCCCTCATTTGTATGATGACTACGCTATTCGAGCTGCCGTGCGTTTTTGTGTGAGCGCTGGGCAGTATACCCGCCGTCACCTATCGCTTTGAGCGTCCCCAACACCGCATTCCTTCTCGTTTCAGGTAAGCAGTCCCCGGCAACCGACTGTTTTTGCCGAAGACCGACGGTGCGGCGCCACGGCGGCCCGACGGCCATTTGCGCTCGCCGCGTCATCTTTCGGCCGACAATGAAACTACATTGTCCCGCATGGTGGCGCTGCCGTCGCTAGTGACCCGCTGAGTTCGGACGGTCAGTGACGGTCGGGGTAATGGCGGGCGGGCGCTGGTCGAAGCCAGGTAACGGCTGACCGTTATCTCCATTAACACTGCCTGGGTGAATCACTGCCACTGCTTGGGTGTGATGTCCGTCTGGGCAGTCTGTGGCAGTGTGACAGATATACTGTGACAGATATGACAGTAGCACACTGCCAGCAGCCATGTGGACAGCCGCTGACATGGAAACATTCAGGACGAACGTTAGCTTTGTCGCTGGGTCGTGACAATCAACAATGGACTAAATATAAGTCTGTCTAAGTCTATATAACTTAAGTTCAAGTCACTTATATTCACTGTGTTAATTTTCCTGCTAGTTTTGTTTCTCAGCTGACCTCTGCAAGCCCATATATGCTGATTGCAAATATTGAGTTTGAGTATGCTGTATGGCTCAGGTCATTGTCAATGAAGCTTCAACAAAAGAACCCCCCGCCCACCAAAGTGGTTGCAGTGACATTCAATTAAGGGAGTGTGATCTCCTGTCTTAAAGTGTAGCCAAACCTCTCTTTCATCATATACACAGCCGTGTTTTTGACCGTATAACGAAGCAATGGTCAATGCTTTTGTTCGAACCGCTTATTTATTGTTTCACGCATTTACCCGCGAGTTACTGGGGGGTATTTTTTGCCCCCCCCCCTCCCGTTATTTTGCAATAACTCCTAAATGAACACCGGTATGGTCACCAAACTTGCAGTACCTTCTCTCACATCAATTCTACACATGTTGGCAAAAGAACAAATATGAGGTTATGATAGGTCAACCGGGAATGACGTCAGAGTGACGTCATGTTCTTCGGTTTTGTTGAAAAATAATGGTTTGCGGAAAATGCTGTCAAAGGTACGGTCTTTGAGATAAACTCAATTGTCCTAAATCAAATTAATGACAATAGACCGGGCTATAAAACTGATATCTCAGATTTTTTTTAGTTGTTTTGAAATTAAAATTTTGAGAAATCCAAATACATTTTTTTTTTAACAAAATTTTCAAGAAAAAAATCAGAATTATCCAAAAACCGGAATATATGTGATCGCAACGTGTGCGGTGAATATGTGTACCAAATTTGAAGTCGATATCTTCGAAAATGACTGAGTTATGACCTTTAAATGACAAAAATCGACCACCTCACAGCATTACTAATTACTATGCATAAAAAAACGCATTTCCATTTTTGCTTTTTACTTCTATTTATATGGAAAAAACAATGTTCTAAGGTCATTTTACGCGTTCTAGACGAAAAACAAACCCATAAACATGTGTTACAACGCCTAATGACCGTAATCTGCAGTTTGACCTCGTGACCTCGGATGACCTTGACCTGACCCAAGGTCATAAACAGCTTAGAAAGGTACTTAGAAGTGTCAGACGCACGAATCATACCGATTTATCGACAGCTTATGCGTTTAATATCGCAATTTTGCGCGACAATTCCATCCATCGAGACATTTTGACACGGTCAAACATTTTGTACTTGACCTGACCTGTGACGTCATTGGTGACCCCGAGGTCAACAATATTATGTTTCCCTCGATAAATTTTCCAGGGATATCGAATGCCGTTTGAATTTTTACATTCGGTCCAGTAGTTCCGGAGATCCGAGGGGGGGCAAAAATAGCCCCCCCCCCCCAGTAAGTCGCGTTATGAAATATACCCCAGTAACTCGCGGGTTAAAGTAACATTGACCTTCAGTAAATTGTGATGGCACAATTATAAATGCAAGTAGCGGCACAATATCAGGCATGAAACAGTAAGTTGCCTCAAACTGGACGTTCTTGAAACGACCTTCAGCCTTTCTCCGCGACAGACTGGAGTTCGGAGTCTGAAGATCCGCCGGGATCACTAGGGATTGGTCATAATCTCCGAAACTGGTCTCTGGCGGCCAGGTATACAGTGATCATACTGTGATGGGCTCAAATCTCTGCAAACTCTCAATCTCCGCGACTCTTGGGATTGCATTGCACCATCTCTCGACGTTCTCTGCACTCCCTCTCTCCATGCACTCTGCACCCCCTGCTGACCGTCCCATACTGCACGGTCAGAAAGGTCAGACAGGTCAGACAGGTCAGAAAGGTCACGGTCTCGGTCCGACCGTACGGGAACGTGCGGTCCCGGCGCGGGGAGCATCGCTGGTCCTGTGCGGCTGGGACACTCATCACTGAGCGTACCAAACGGCGCGGCGGCTACATGGCGGGAACGGCGGCTACATGGCGGGAACGGGGCGGTGTGCAGCCAATGTCTCGATGTTATCGAGGCGAGCCATGTAACAGTGCCAGTTCCGCTCGGCAGGTTCCCAATGGGAATGGAACAAACATCGATCGGAAAGGTCCTTTTTCGCTTCGCCAAATCGAAACGCTGTTAGATTTGATAACGAAGGTACTTTAACTCGCGCCGTGCCGGGGGTTAGACCCCTCCCCCTCAGGTTTTTCGAGGATAGCGAAAAAACGGCGGCGCACAGCGCCGCCGTTTTTGGCACAGCTGTTCGGGCATCAATTCCCCAAATTATGCTTAAAAAAATACCTCTGGTCATCTCAGGTCAGGTCACCAGACCAGGTCACGTGACCCCACCTCCAAAAAAACTTGTGGTCGTACCACAGTCACAGTTTTGAGATGGTCGGTTTTACACTTACAGGATTTCATAGGGTCATATGTATCTACAATTCGATTGTCTTGGATTTTCTATATCAGCGACCTAAGGTCGGGTCAATTTCGTGACCTCCCTATTATAAGTCAATGGGGAAATATTCAAATGCTTCCTTTTCCAAGAATACGCAAGACATCAGTCTAATTCCTTCTGGATCATGTTATTATAAGCCATTATTGATGACCTATGCGCCATTTTTGTTCAGTGACCCCTACAGGGTCAGCCGAGGTCATCGGAGGTTATCAACAGTTGTATGTCAATAACTCTCGACATAATGATGATAGAGAAGTGAAACCGACACCAATGTGTTTGTCTTGTTGAGACACGTCTTCCCATATGCAACATTACCTACTTGAGTCACCGCTTGACCTTGACCTGAGGTCAAATTTTGAAGTTGCCCTAACCTGGTCAACACTAATATGAGTCGAAGAACCTTGACGAGACAAACATGATAGCGTCAAAATTATTGCCTTGTCATTATTATGTAAAAAAACTATTAGTGAAAAACTGTTTTGTAAAAAATAGCCTTTTTGACATTTGATGAGCTCTGGAGCCTAAACTGTTGACCTGAGCTAAAATCTGAGGACACCTCAGCGATTGCATTTTTGAAGAGCTTACCATTGTTTGATTCTGTTTGTTCCTAGCTATCATAGTTCCTGTGATATCTGGGGGTTTCTGGAGCGAAGTCCTAAAACTGACAAATTTGACCTTTGATGACCTCTAGTGACTTCAATATTGGCTTTAGGAAAACAAATATCCGAAGTATTTTCGAATGTGCTTGTCCATAGCTTTCGAACGCCGTTTTTTGCGTTTTTCTAGCCCTTTTAGTGTTTGAGTTAGTGGGAGGGGTGTCTAACCCCCCCCCCCCCCCCCCCCCCGGCACGGCGAAGGTAGCGCCGAGCACCGGCACGGCGAAGGTAGCGCCGAGCACCGGCACGGCGCGGGTTAAAGGGATTATACGGGTTTCCGTCCTGAAAGTAAATGCCCTCTTTTGCAGTTGTATGAGCTTTAAACGCGTTTAAGACATATAACAGGGACCTCAATGCTCATTTAGTCCATTATTTCAGAAATTATCAGCGTTAAAACTTGGGCGTTTTTCGAGACTAGTATCAGATAACGAGTACTTGTTCGGCACTACTGTCCACCACTTTTATCTTAAGATCAATTTGAGAGTTTTGAATTATCTGCAAGTCCTACACTGGATCACAAAATTATTATGCAATTCAAAACTGACGGGACTTTGCATTCCTACACACTGTTCGTTTAGGTTTTGTGTTTTTGTGGTTTTCTTTTCTCTGGCCTTTAGCGTTGATAATTTGGTGGTGGCGTATTATTTTCTGGCATGAAAATTCATGAAAAATATATAATTTTATGGGAAAACTAGGTAACTGCTGCTGTCGTTGGAACAAAACAAGTTTATTTTCTTTCGAATATTGCTTATTTTAACGGAAATATGCCATACGTGAGGTGTTTTTATTAGCATAAAAGAGATGACTGGCTCTGCCTCAGCCGGTCCTGCAGAAAATACGCGGTGGCATCACCACGCACTTTGGAATGTCCTTACGTGCAGAAGAGGTCATTTCCAGAAAAATGTGGCTACCGTAGGACTTCTACCACCTTTATAAGTACGTTTTACTATGTAACTCAATTATTCTGGGAAAAAACCGTATAATCCCTTTAAGCAGGAACTGGTCGTGAGGATGGTCTGAACTCTTGCAATATATATTAATGAACCAGTTACCTTTCGCAAGTGTTTCGCAAACAATTTGAATTAGATGCTGGAAATTTTTCTATCATTTTATAAACCCACTCTACGACACTATTCTAAAAATAAATGTAAAAAGTAGTGAGCGTATTCATGTATGTTCCTTCTTCGGCTGCCTGATGCTTTTTGTGCTGCATGTGCATAAAGTAGTGAGCGTATTCATGTATGTTCCTTCTTCGGCTGCCTGATGCCCCGATGTGCATAAAGTAGGCACACCAATGCAAATTATTGTCGAGCTCAAATGCTGAATAATATTAAGTTGGCTTGCTGAGCCACCCGCAAAAGGGACCCACGAACAGTAGTGCGCCTATTGCTCACGTATCCGAGGTGTCATCCTTTAAGCCTTCGATGCTCCTGTGTGTGTGTAATGGTTGTGGACCGATGTAATGTTTGCTCTGAAAATCCGCCACTGGCTCGGCGATGCCAGGTCACGCTAGGTTGCATGTACGGTGGCCGATCAGTCATAAAGTGCCGGTACGTGGGGATCAGCTCCACCGAATCCAGGTCAGGCTCCATTTACGACTCCTACGAAAAGAGCCGACAAATGCAATGTCTCAACACCTGGCCGGGCAGACCAAATTGTGTTACTTCAAGTTTCAGCCAGCTTTAAAATCAGCTTTGATTGGGCGATATTTAATCGCAATTATGTCTAGTGTCATCACCATATCCCCAATATGGGGGTTTCAAGGACCTGAATATCACAAATGAAGATCCAATCTTAGTTGTGAATGAATATTTGTTATATTCTATCTCATATCACATGTACGTCCCTGCAAACGTTCTTGCAGCAGTGAATGACATTATGGCGTAACCAAATCCTGCCAACGATCATCGCTACCTAACCGTCTGCCGAGTAGTACCCCCCCCCCCCCCCCGTTAAACCTCCCATTCCATACCGATCGCCAACGATAAGGCCAATTTGTCGTACCGTACCTACCCACACACGTCAGCACGCTTATCATTATTTACATCGAGCCGGCTTCAACAAAAGGCGTACTTTCACTCACCGCTGTGTGTATGTGTGTCTGTGTGAGGAGGGGTGCCTGGCACCGCTCGTTGTCTGCCGGTCTGGACTGCAGTAGACGCGTCTGGAGCGTCTGGAATGGCGCGTAATGGCTGTAATGGCTGCAATGGCTGCAGTGGCTCTCACACTAAGTGCACCGCGCATCCGTCGTCAACACCTTCGCTGCCGTGATGATGGCGCGTGTGTGGTCGCCAGTTTCCTGTTATTCACTGTAATTAGCTGAACACGGAGACGGCGGCTTTCCGGCAATGATGGGGTGGCACACCTTAGGGAGGCTCCGTGTCACCCGACATCTGTCACGGAGGCTCCGTGTCACCCGACATCTGTCACGGAGGCTCCGTGTCACCCGACCCATATCACGGAGGCTCCGTGTCACCCGACACCTGTCACGGAGGCTCCGTGTCACCCGACACATGTCAGGGAGGCTCCGTGTCACCCGACATCTGTCACGGAGGCTCCGTGTCACCCGACACATGTCAGGGAGGCTCCGTGTCACCCGACACATGTCACGGAGGCTCCGTGTCACCCGACACCTGTCACGGAGGCTCCGTGTCACCCGACATCTATCACGGAGGATCCGTGTCACCCGACACATGTCAGGGAGGCTCCGTGTCACCCGACATCTGTCACGGAGGCTCCGTGTCACCCGACACCTGTCACGGAGGCTCCGTGTCACCCGACACATGTCACGGAGGCTCCGTGTCACCCGACACCTGTCACGGAGGCTCCGTGTCACCCGACACCTGTCACGGAGGCTCCGTGTCACCCGACATCTGTCACGGAGGCTCCGTGTCACCCGACATCTGTCACAGAGGCTCCGTGTCACCCGACATCTGTCACGGAGGATCCGTGTCACCCGACACCTGTCACGGAGGCTCCGTGTCACCCGACATCTATCACGGAGGCTCCGTGTCACCCGACACCTGTCACTGAGGCTCCGTGTCACCCGACATCTGTCACGGAGGCTCCGTGTCACCCGACATCTATCACGGAGGCTCCGTGTCACCCGACACCTGTCACGGAGGCTCCGTGTCACCCGACACTTGTCACGGAGGCTCCGTATCACCCGACATCTGTCACGGAGGCTCCGTGTCACCCGACATCTATCACGGAGGCTCCGTGTCACCCGACACCTGTCACGGAGGCTCCGTGTCACCCGACATCTGTCACGGAGGCTCCGTGTCACCCGACACCTGTCACGGAGGCTCCGTGTCACCCGACACATGTCACGGAGGCTCCGTGTCACCCGACACCTGTCACGGGGGCTCCGTGTCACCCGACATCTGTCACGGAGGCTCCGTGTCACCCGACATCTGTCACGGAGGATCCGTGTCACCCGACATCTGTCACGGAGGATCCGTGTCACCCGACATCTGTCACGGAGGATCCGTGTCACCCGACATCTGTCACGGAGGATCCGTGTCACCCGACATCTGTCACGGAGGCTCCGTGTCACCCGACACCTGTCAAGGAGGCTCCGTGTCACCCGACATCTGTCACGGAGGATCCGTGTCACCCGACATCTGTCACGGAGGATCCGTGTCACCCGACATCTGTCACGGAGGATCCGTGTCACCCGACATCTGTCACGGGGGATCCGTGTCACCCGACATCTGTCACGGAGGATCCGTGTCACCCGACACCTGTCACGGGGGCTCCGTGTCACCCGACATCTGTCACGGAGGCTCGTGTCACCCGACATCTGTCACGGAGGCTCCGTGTCACCCGACACCTGTCACGGAGGCCCCGTGTCACCCGACACCTGTCACGGAGGCTCCGTGTCACCCGACACCTGTCACGGAGGCTCCGTGTCACCCGACATCTGTCACAGAGGCTCCGCGTCACCCGACACCTGTCACGGAGGCTCTGTGTCACCCGACATCTGTCACAGAGGCTCCGTGTCACCCGACACCTGTCACGGAGGCTCCGTGTCACCCGACATCTGTCACGGGGGCTCCGTGTCACCCGACATCTGTCACGGAGGTTCCGTGTCACCCGACACATGTCACGGAGGCTCCGTGTCACCCGACACATGTCACGGAGGCTCCGTGTCACCCGACACATGTCACGGAGGCTCCGTGTCACCCGACACATGTCAGGGAGGCTCCGTGTCACCCGACATCTGTCACAGAGGCTCCGTGTCACCCGACATCTGTCACGGAGGCTCCGTGTCACCCGACACCTGTCACGGAGGATCAGTGTCACCTGACATCTGTCACGGAGGCTCCGTGTCACCCAACACATGTCAAGGAGGCTCCGTGTCACCCGACATCTGTCACAGAGGCTCCGTGTCACCCGACATCTGTCACGGAGGCTCCGTGTCACCCGACACATGTCACGGAGGCTCCGTGTCACCCGACACATGTCAGGGAGGCTCCGTGTCACCCGACATCTGTCACAGAGGCTCCGTGTCACCCGACATCTGTCACGGAGGCTCCGTGTCACCCGACACCTGTCACGGAGGATCAGTGTCACCTGACATCTGTCACGGAGGCTCCGTGTCACCCAACACATGTCAAGGAGGCTCCGTGTCACCCGACATCTGTCACAGAGGCTCCGTGTCACCCGACATCTGTCACGGAGGCTCCGTGTCACCCGACACATGCCGTGATGTATTATCATGGCTTGTGCCGCCTCGGATTCATAATACGAGTACATCAGTATTATCATGATGTACCCTCATTATCACCCAACGTGTGTTATTGGAAGGCAGAGCAGCTGAGCAGGGTCAGCTGGTCAGAGAAGCAGAGGGACAGCCGGGCAGACATCAGTGGTGTGCAGTGTTTACATCACACTGTACTGATGTGACGTCAGTGTACATCAGCGGTATGCAGTGTTTACATCACCTGGGGATGATGTGACGTCAGTTTACATCAGTTGTATACAGTGTTTACATCGCACGGTGATGATGTGACGTCAGTGTACATCAGCGGTATGCAGTATTTACATCACATGGTGATGATGTGGCGTCAGTGTACATCAGTGGTATACATTGTTTACATCACATGGTGATGATGTGACGTCAGTTGACATCAGCGGTGTGCAGTATTTACATCACCCGGTGCTGATGTGACGTGCGTGACCTGCGCACAGTATTCTGCTGAATGTGTTTGGCCCGCGGACGCCAGTTTTTGTTGTACCCGCTGTCAGTCTGGACCGACTGGGCGCTCTGGAGACTGGTGGTTGAGATGCCGTTACTAAGTTACCAGTCTATCTGACGTCTAGCGCGATAGTGCAGGAGTAAACGGTGCATGCAAGGCCATAAATGATGGTGATTAGAGAATTTCGGATGTTTGACGGATAGCGAAGAGGCCCCTTGCTTGTTTCATTTAAAGATATTGATAAATATATTTGAGTACGAAACCAGTTGCACTCAATGGTTGAAACGGCACGCCGGTTAGCTTTTGCTGCAAGTTGAAGTCAACTTCTATAGGCATTTATTTTGTTTGATGCTGCCTTGCGGCTGTAATCCCCATATATTGTTTGATTCGATATGACCAACATTATTTGCATGATCGTCCAACTATAATCGTCCCCATCGCAGTGGCACTGAGGGAACGTGCGCCACTTCGGGCTACCTGGCGGTGGAAAATATTCCACATTGGTCAAGCCTGATCAGAAAGCGGCCCTCAGTGATGGATGTCCACATTTGTGGACGCTCTCCGTCATGCAGATGTGTGTGTGGCCCTGCGAGTCCAGCTGTGTGATGTTGGCTTTACCGTCAGGTGGCGGGCGGAGCGCTCAGGTGTGATGTTGGCTTTACCGTCAGGTGGCGGGAGCCGAGCGCTCAGGTGTGATGTTGGCTTTACCGTCAGGTGGCGGGCGGAGCGCTCAGGGAGTGATGTTGGCTTTACCGTCAGGTGGCGGGAGCCGAGCGCTCAGGTGTGATGTTGGCTTTACCGTCAGGTGGCGGGAGCCGAGCGCTCAGGTGTGATGTTGGCTTTACCGTCAGGTGGCGGGAGCCGAGCGCTCAGGTGTGATGTTGGCTTTACCGTCAGGTGGCGGGAGCCGAGCGCTCAGGTGTGATGTTGGCTTTACCGTCAGGTGGCGGGAGCCGAGCGCTCAGGTGTGATGTTGGCTTTACCGTCAGGTGGCGGGAGCCGAGCGCTCAGGTGTGATGTTGGCTTTACCGTCAGGTGGCGGGCGGAGCGCTCAGGTGTGATGTTGGCTTTACCGTCAGGTGGCGGGAGCCGAGCGCTCAGGGAGTGATCACGGTCAAATCAGTCGGTTTCCATATTCCGGGTACTTGGAGCGATGCATCTGTCCGAGCTCTAGTCCCGTGCGTACTAGCTAGTTTCATAGGTATGGATAGGACAGACTGAGAAGTGATGTGTTCGCGGATGGGGCCATGCCTAAGTATGTGTGGTGTGTGGCGCTGATTCGATACGCCCCGCTGGCTCGCGTGCCGCTCCGTCTAGTGGCCGGTGGTGATAGAAACTTCAGGCACTCGCTGCAGAATGCCTACTGGTATATGACGTACGCAACGAGGGGGAAACTTTCACAGAGTTTGGAGGTGCATCATCTGATCACTTCAGTTAACATAAATTAAAACAGTAAGCAATGCACGTATCCACGTGCGATGTCTTAACTTGTGTTATTTCCCACGCTCATAAGCAGATCCAATCGTGCATGATTTTCACCGATGCTGATGAACTACAAATTACAATGTCGGTGAAACATATGTCACCCACTGTTTGATAATTTGATGATATAATCGGTATTCAATCAGGCAATCGGCTTCGTGTCTGAATATTTTCGGGAAAAGTGAGTGTGGCGTCGCAAAGAAATTGTCTCCTCTCTCCCGGCCGCGAAACCCACCTGACCGGATGTTTGGCAGTTCCGCTCCGTTCGCCCGGTCACGTGATCGCCATACACCAGCTGTCCGGCATCCGGGACACGTGTCACGTGACCTCTGAATGCCATCTGTGCAGTGTCACGTGACACTAGCGTTGGTGACCTTTCGCCTTAGGAATTACACATGATTGCCTGGCGCGGTGTTGAAAGTGGAGGCGGGTCACTGGCCGACCTTGCGGCCCTGTATAAAGATCACGAGCAGGCGGTTGCGGACTGGAGCTTGAACCGGGCAAAGATATTATTGTTTGGCGATGTTTACGAAATATTGCGATGGAGGTCAAGCAGTAATCTCTGACGTCAAAATCTTGACGACCTTGTTCGAGGTAACCTTGTTCGGAATGATAACCGTAGTTACAAGGTCGTGTCTTGCACGAAAAATTGGCGTGAAGTGTCTTTTGCAATGTCGTTACGTTGATAGCTTATGAATTGTCTCGCTAAACATCGACACGATTTGGTCGCTTTCATAAACATGACCTTTGATCGACACAGTTTACCGGTTATGAAATAATAAAATGTGTACCAAGCAGGAGTATGTAATGCATTACTTTTTCTGGATATTCTCTAGCACGACGATTCACAGGTTTGTAGACTTTGTTAGACTTTGTACGCTGCAGCCGGATCGGTTTTCATTTGTGCTATTCTCATTCATGATCATAAATATGGGCAAAATTTAAACGGCTATACAATTGCATGCCTACAGTTATCTATCATTATGCTCACTTTACAAACTAACGGGCTGTCGGTTATGACATTCGTAGCACCGTTGTTTTGTGCCGATCTGGCGGTGCCACATTTTGTCTTTTCTTTCGCTAATACTCAGCCGTAATGATAAATCCCTCGACACTCTAGCTGTGTTGCCTAGCTGTTAGCTTTGAAATACGTTTTTGGCAAGAGCGAACACAGCGATGCATCATTCGCCCCGTGGGGTGTTAGTGGCGTACTCAGAACTGCAGTCTCCGCTACTTGGTGTTACTCTCTTGTGCCGGCCTGGACGACGCAGTCTCCGTAAGGCGTCCCGCTGACGCCAGCGCGTAGCGTTTCAGTCCATGGCTGGCCGTACCAGGCATCGGCAATGCGCGCACCAACGAGGAATGAAGATCTCGTCCCCACCCCAACCTGAACCGTCACTCATCAGCCACCTCAGGCTGATGGATGGCAACTATTGCAAATTACAGACGTTCAAGGTCGGCATGTATTGCAGATCGGACCGGAATTTGTCTGATTTAGCAGTCGACCTTTCCAAGTGCATTGGACTTTGCACATCCAAGCTCAGATCATTGCACATGTTGCAGTGGTACGTCACGCTTCACAGGCTTTTACCGCTGCACGGTGCATTGTGTATTTGTTCTCCTTTAAATTGTGTTCGTATATGATTTTCAACGGCATGCATCATTAGGTAATGGCTCAGTGACTGCAACAATTTTAAGTTGAATGTTGATTTGTATTGCTGTTATTTTGTATTGCACATGGAACTATAATCTATGTCAATAACGGGTACGTCGCTGCTGCGGTAATGCCGGTTAGCGTCACACCAGTTTTGATATCACTTTCGTTGTGACATTTCCGATGCTGGCAAAAATCCGTGAGCTCCATTTCGATTGCGCACCTGTCTCAGAAGTCAGGAGTACCAGTTCTCTCAGAAAATGCAGTCACAGCGCTGTGCGCAGATTTATTCGCAGTGTGGCGTGAGCCTCAAAGCATAAGCTTACCTTTAGCTTACAGCGCCGTGAGATCCCACAGAGACCGTGGAGTCACCGGACACTCCACGGTATTGTTCGGTATAACTAGTGCTGTTTGGTATGGTGAGATTCCACAGAGACCGTTGAGTGCACCAGACACTCCACGGTATTGTTCGGTATAACTAGTGCTGTTTGGTATGGTTTATTCTTGCCACGGTTAAATTATCACTCAATACGAACATTTATTGGTGAGATGCGACATTCCGATTAACTTTACTACAAACACAGTTTGTGGTTTTGGGAAAGTAATACATACTAGCGATTGGTATCGTTAATAAGCACCTAGTCACGTCCTGGCCAGACGGAATTTCTGTTTATTCCGTCACACCGGCGAGCTTATGGCCGGCGATCTGATGGTCATAGAACTACAGCGGCATGGCGGACTGAATAGACACAGTGCCCTCTACAGTGTACAATGGCCATTGTACGGCTACCGTCGGCTCCATAGCGGAACTCATCACGGGACCCATCGCGGGACCCATCGTGGGACCCATCGCGGGACCCATCGCGGGACCCATCGCGGGACCCATCGCGGGATCCATCGCGAGACCCATCGGGGGACCCATCGCGGGACCCATCGCGGGACCCATCGCGGGACCCATCGCGGGACCCATCGCGGGACCCATCGCGGGACCCATCGCGGGACCCATCGCGGGACCCATCGCGGGACCCATCGCGGGACCCATCGCGGGACCCATCGCGGGACCCATCGCGGTACCCATCGCGGTACCCATCGCGGTACCCATCGCGGTACCCATCGCGGTACCCATCGCGGTACCCATCGCGGGACCCATCGCGGGACCCATCACGGGACCCATCACGGGACCCATCACGGGACCCATCGCGGGACCCATCGCGGGACCCATCGCGGGACCCATCGCGAGACCCATCGCGGGACCCATCACGGGACCCATCGCGGGACCCATCACGAGACCCATCGCGGGACCCATCACGGGACCCATCGCGGGACCCATCACGGGACCCATCACGGGACCCATCGCGGGACCCATCACGGGACCCATCGCGGGACCCATCACGGGACCCATCGCGGGACCCATCGCGGGACCCATCGCGGGACCCATCGCGGGACCCATCGCGGGACCCATCGCGGGACCTCCTGCTGGGTACTGTCACGCCGTGTGGCGCTCACGTAGGTTTGTATTGCGAGACAAACTGGGCAAACTCAGTAAAGTCAGCGAATTCAGTGTTTTGCGAGGCAACACGTCTATTTGATGCTAATTTCCAGCGACTGTTCATCCCTTCGGACGTCTTCCCCTGCGCTGCTTCACAAGGTATTAATTCGCTATTCAGATGATAGTCAACTCTCATAACATATTCACAGCCCAGTTTATTTTCTTCCGAAGTCACCGTGACATCGTCACAGCATCTTTGTGCTGCGTCTTTATCGAATTTCTCCCGGCCGGCCGAGAGTCGAGACTCGTTCCCACCCGTGGCAGACAGAGACATCTCCAAAACAGCCTCACGACATCTCCGGATACCGGGATCCGTGTCGTCATGTGGACAGTGGAGGACACCCCGTCATCCTGCGGAGAAAGCGACAGCGGCGACTGGGGCGGGACTCTTGTCCCGCTCTCCCGGTCATTTGCCTCCTGGCGCGCTGGCCGGACCCCCCCCCCCCCCCCTCCCTCCCCCTCCGACCTCCCTGCTCCCCTCCGGCCTCCTTCGCTGAGGTGGGACAAGTGACCACGACGACGCGGCGCCCTCTGGGAGATCCTCCCGGTCACAGGGTCGTGACGGACTGAGGCGGCGAGCCTCCGAGCCACTGCGCGTGAAAGAACACACGCACCGAATACGCCGCCGGCATACACAATGGGTAATTCAATCGTGCCCAATGCGCGGAGACTGAGCGGTGGAGTCGGGCGCGTACGCTGAGGTCGTTAGGTGAGGAGAAATCGTACTCTGGGTTCACGAGAGCCGCGCAAGCGGTGGGCGAAGCGCGCGTCTGCCTGATCGGATTCCGACTTTGTTTTTACAACCCAAATGCAGGCGGGTATATTGAAACGGTGACAGCGTGGTAATCTATGCCAGCGGGATGGGTAGGTGAATGTAAATCCCCATTTATCACCTCTAACTCGGAGCAGAGTCGCTCGCCGGCCCACATATCCTTCTTGTTTGGATGACCCGTGTAAACATTAGCTGCTTAGAATACCTCCGGAGCTTTCCCGCGCCTCCAGGGCGGGGCACGGGCGTGCCGCGTCTGTGGCTCGTCTGTGGCTCGTCTGTGGCGCGTCTGTGGCTCGGCTGTGGTTCGGCTGTGGCGCGTCTGTGGCTCGTCTGTGGCTCGTCTGTGGCGCGTCTGTGGCTCGGCTGTGGTTCGGCTGTGGCGCGTCTGTGGCTCGTCTGTGGCTCGTCTGTGGCGCGTCTGTGGCTCGGCTGTGGTTCGGCTGTGGCGCGTCTGTGGCTCGGCTGTGGCTCGGCTGTGGCTCGGCTGTGGCTCGGCTGTGGCTCGTCTGTGGCTCGTCTGTGGCTCGACTGTGGCTCGGCTGTGGCTCGGCTGTGAAGTCTCGTCGCCGGCTGCGGGGACGGGGCAGGGGAGGACGAGGTCCCGTGTGAGCCTGCAGACTCCGGACCGCCGACGGAGGCCACCGGCGCTGCCGAGTGGTATGTTATGATCGTGTTTGCGCGGCTGTGATGGTGTTTTCCGGTGGCCATCGTCCTTCAGTCTCAGGGTCATCTTGCTGATCAGACAAGGGGTTTCCGGTCTTCGAACCACGATGCTCGGACCAGATCATGAATTTTAAGTCTGATAGTGTGGTGCGGTTTTGACGTGTGCAAAGTGATACCGAGGGATGAGTGTCGAGTGTCGAGTGTTTGTTCCCGTTCGGTGCTCTCCCTGAACTGAACGTTCGGAACTCTCCCTGACCTGGGGATACTCAATGTATGCAATGTAATGTATATATTGTAATGTATTCTTAAGACTTTCGTGGGGCTGACGCACTGACTATTTTAATTATATTAATATTATTTAGCAGTGCGTCAGCCCACCTACGTACTTCAGGAAAGAATGTGAAATTCAGTCCAAACAACTCGACGCATCTCTCCAAATGCGCAGACAGTCTGCGTCGCGAAGTCAATTTCACGACTTCCGCACCCACGAATCTGCCTTTGTTTGTCTCGTCATCCAAGACATCTTATCACGCAACGCACATCATAGTCTTACCCAATAAGCCTTCAATAACGCAAGACGATCGCATGCCAGCGATTCTACTTCACTATCTAAATTCCCACATGCGCACTTTCCAAACGAAAATAAAGGTGAATGGAAGGAAGGGGGCAGACGGCGGCAGCGTCGTCGGTGGCGGTGGCGGCGGCGGCGGCGGCGGCGGCGGCGGCGGTGGCGGTGGCGGTGGCGGTGGCGGTGGCGGTGGCGGTGGCGGTGGCGGTGGCGGTGGCGGTGGCGGTGGCGGTGGCGGTGGCGGTGGCGGTGGCGGTGGCGGTGGCGGCGGCGGCGGCGGCGGCGGCGGCGGCGCGGGCGCGAGCGCGAGCGCGGGTCTCAGTCTCGCGTACTCACGCTGGTTTGGATGTACGTACTGCGTGATTACGCCAGCAGGTCCGGGCCAGTCGCGGTAGTGCGTGCCGTCTCGGCGCGTCTCTTTGTTGGTCGTGACCGCGATAGGCTGCGGTGGTGACCTACTGGTCCGTCCCGTCCGTCCCGTCCGTCCCGTCCGTCCCGTCCGTCCCGTCCGTCCCGTCCGTCCCGTCCGTCCCGTCCGTCCCGTCCGTCCCGTCCGTCCCGTCCGTCCCGTCCGTCCCGTCCGTCCCGTCCGTCCCGTCCGTCCCGTCCGTCCCGTCCGTGTCCCGTCCGTGTCCCGTCCGTGTCCCGTCCGTGTCCCGTCCGTGTCCCGTCCGTGTCCCGTCCGTGTCCCGTCCGTGTCCCGTCCGTGTCCCGTCCGTGTCCCGTCCGTGTCCCGTCCGTGTCCCGTCCGTGTCCCGTCCGTGTCCCGTCCGTGTCCCGTCCGTGTCCCGTCTGTCCCGTCTGTCCCGTCCCGTCCCGATGACTTCTCACCCGCCTTGACGGCCTGTCGCGTCGTGTCGGCTCGCTACCGTATTTACCCGAGGCCTGGGATCTCCCACGCAGCGCTGCACTGGGGTCCATCGCGCCAGGTTTTCCCGTTGGCATCTCCGGTGAACTAATGGCGTGAGAGAGCTGGCGTGCGACGGGCGGGCTGGTGAGCTGCGAGACGGACGGAGAAGGTAGGCGGGCCACCCGCGCCGGCGGCACCGCAGGCAGAGGGAGGTCAGGACACGCCCACCGCCGTCCAACAAAACAACACCGTACGTCGTCTGGCAGCCGCCCCGCGGGGAAATGGCAGGTGAAACCACGCGCTGTGGATTTTGTCGGGGCTGTAAATTGCCAGATAGTTGAATTGATTTGCCAGGCTGGCTGGTACTGTTGCTGGTAACTGGTAACTGTTGCTGGTAACTGGTAACTGTTGTTTTATTCCGCTATTTAATCACGGGTCACGGGCTGATTCGACTACTCCAGTCATTTAGCACTATTACCGACTATTCTTCTTCTTTTTTAACTGCAGTCTGAATGGAATGAGGCTGACGGTTAATTACGAGCGGCCCGACCCGGCCCGACCCAGCCCCACCCGGCCCGACCCGGCCCCACCAGGCCCCACCAGACCCGGCCCGACCCAGCCCCACCCGGCCCGACCCGGCCCGACCCGGCCCCACCAGGCCCGACCCGGCCCGGCCCGACCCGGCCCGGCCCGGCCCGACCCGGCCCGACCCGACCCGGCCCGGCCCGGCCCGGCCCGACCCGGCCCCACCCGGCCCGACCCGGCCCCACCCGGCCCCACCAGACCCGGCCCGACCCAGCCCCACCCGGCCCGACCCGGCCCGACCCGGCCCCACCAGGCCCGACCCGGCCCGGCCCGACCCGGCCCGGCCCGGCCCGACCCGGCCCGACCCGACCCGGCCCGGCCCGGCCCGGCCCGACCCGGCCCGACCCGGCCCGACCCGGCCCGACCCGGCCCGACCCGGCCCGACCCGGCCCGGCCCGACCCGACCCCACCCGGCCCGACCCGGCCCGACCCGGCCCAGCCCCATCCGGCCCGACCCGGCCCCACCAGGCCCGGCCCGACCCGACCCGGACCGACCCGACCCCACCCGGCCCGACCCGGCCCGACCCGGCCCGACCCGGCCCGACCCGGCCCGACCCGACCCGGCCCGACCCGGCCCGACCCAGCCCCACCCGGCCCGACCCGGCCCGACCCGGCCCGACCCGTGTCGACGCTTTTGAGAAGCTCATATCTCTGCAACCACACGTCCGATTGACAGGCGGATTTCTTTGCTGAGCAGCCCCATCCAACCTACTCTGTTTGAGACCGATGCTGACTTATGTGGATGACTACTAGTGGTGTCAATCGGTTACCGAAATGTTGGTAACCGAAAAAAAAATGATGTGACTGATTTGGTAATCGGTCGGTCAGGCTTATAAATTTTTGGACACATCTCGGTCAGCCTAATCTTAAACAATTCACTACTTTGTCACACTTGTACACATTATATTCAGCAAATTTGTTCCAAATTCAATCAATTAATGTAAATACTAAATAGAATACATCATTATTATATCAAGATTGAAGATATTGCTCACTAGAAGCGAGGTCCATACAAAATAAGTATTGTAGCTCTGCACGTGCGCACCTGTGCACCCTTTTTGTATATCAGAAACTACTTGCCCGATCGAGTTGAAATTCATCATACATTTCCTTCGCGCTCGCTCGTTCATCGCCAACTACGGCGCCTTACTGGTGTTTAAAAATATTGGAATATTTGTATCATTTATAGTTCGATGTCATGCAATAGATGATTCTGAAAACGGTAAAACTGAAAACTGAAACGCGGTAAAATTTACCAGGGGCTTTTGATGATATCAGAAGAAAGTGTTTGATAACTATGACATTTATGATCATTATGGCAGCGTAGGTATATATTTTTAAAAGAGTCTTTTAAAAGAGTTTTTTTAAAGAGAGAGTAAAAGATTATTACGAAGGCTGAGCCCGGTCCTCGTCCGGACTTGACACTTTGTCCGAACATGCTGTCGAAAGTATGGATATCGCTATCGCTATGGATATCGCTATCGCTATTGATATCGCTATCGCTATGGATATCGCTATCGCTATGGATATCGCTATCGCTATGGATATCGCTATCGGCATTCAGGAAACTTCGGTCCATGCCACGCGTGCGAATACTGAAAATGAGCTCCATCATTGCAGCCCACGTTAGCCAGTAGTGGGTTGCATGGGAGCTCTGGCTGACCAGTTGGCAGAAGGACACCCGCTTCTTGGCAAGGGCGCTGAGCCGTCGGCGATCTGCTCTATCAAAACCTGTTAAAGCCCACCTATTGTTCCTGTGATGGCACGTCTCTGGGTGGTGGCATTGTCGTGCGCTCTCTATGGGATTTCGGTAAATATGCATTAGTTATAACTGATCGAGCAAGTGTGCCGAAGTAAGACCCTGGCCTTGTTTTAATGAATTTGACGGGGGGCAACTTACCCCGGGTGTCTCGGCCGCTGCCCCTGACCTTGTTCCGGCACACCGGACACGCGGCCAGCCTCTCAGGAGGCCCCCCGGCGCGGCGGACGGCAGGGCGTGGCCAGGGGTGTGGACCTTTTCACGTGTCCTCGCCGGGTCGGGTTCAGTGCCGGCGGACGGCCCGTGTTTTTTGTGGCCACGGCCGCGCCAAGGCTGGCACTAAACTCTCCACAGAAACAGCCGTATAGCGTGGCGCGGATACGTCGACGGCCGTTTCGAGGTGACCACAGGCCGGTCGTTTGGCGTTCGACCGCGGCGACCTGGCGCTGACCGGGCGACGTTCTCACGCTGACCGCTGGGGCGCGCGGCGGTCACCCGGCTCCGCGGGCCAGTTGCCGTCTGACCCCGCGTGGCGGCGCTAGCGGCGCCACCGCCGGACCGCGACCGCCGCCGCTTCGCGCGGCGGCACGGCGTTCGGCGGTGGCAGTCAGGCGGCAGAGAGCGAGTGGGTTGGTGTGTCAGTGAGACACTCACTCATGCCACAAAAATCTGGGCCTGGACCCACCGACAGGATGGGGCTCACACAGGAGGCATTGAGAGCGATCGTGGAGCGGGCGACTAAGAAGGCAGCGGTAAAGGTGAGGACTGGGACAGACCGGACCGCCATGGAGGCACCGCGTCTGCTCCTGCGTTTTGTCTTGCGGGCAGCTCCGACTGCATGGAAGGAGGTTGTTCCTTCCGAAGCAGGAATAACATTGTGTGTTGTTGCTGATCGCTGTCTAGTATCTGTTGACTGCAGAGATGTTCATGAACTCGGGTTAACATCATCATTGGTCATGATCGTGCTTTTGTTTGATCATACTCGATATTTGCGACGTGGGCAGCGTTATGAAGACGGGTATAGATTGGGGAGATGATGTGCTGCATGCATCGGACTGCCTTGCAGCATGTCTCTGGTCTCCAGTTGGTGAGAGTCGTCATGATGTTAGCACTGCAGTATATGTTCTAACCCTCGGGGCATGACGGCATGAAGAGTTGGATCGATCGATGTACTCTACGACCCTTCTTTTAGAAATGAAGTCTGTTTGGAAACAATGGGTTGGTGGCAAATGATGATTCAGATATGACTTTCCATATATTTGTTATAAGTGTGCAATCACTTATCAAAATGAGTGTCATCCATTTTACTTTACCATAAATAAGCATTAAGTAGATCGATCCGAACTCCGAAGTTGGTGAGACATCGACATATTAAAGTGAACAATTTATTAGCATATATGTAACCCTATTTAAAAACATTGTTTTACACTTTAAACTATTTTACTCTTTTAACTATTTTATCCCTTAAACTATTGTATCCCTTAAACTATTTTACCATTTAAACTATTTTACTATTTAAACTATTTTACCCTTTAAACTATTTTACCCTTTAAACTATTTTACCCTTTAAACTATTTTACCCTTTAAACTATTTTACCCTTTAAACTATTTTACCCTTTAAACTATTTTACCATTTGAACTATTTTACCCTTTAAACAACCCTTCTTGATGCGTATGTTCATTGTGAACAGACTCATTGGTCTCACAACACACCAGTATTCTGTCTTGCCAGAGAAAAAAATGTCAATTTGAATATGGTTAACGAAACCATATATTGTATGCAAATGCTTTCACATAAATTTCGTTTCTGCGGAGGTAAAGACATAGACCAGCAGCAGGTAACGCTCATTATTCAGTCCCCCTTTACCAGCCGGACACGACCTCTGTCTGCCAAAGGAAGTTCCATGCCTGTTAGTTCCTCCTCTGCCCTCCTGGACCCTCTGATGGCTGTGTGCGCCTTAACATGTTCCACCCGAACCCCTGCAGTGCCTCTTGCTCCCCTTCTCTGCCCTTCTGAACTCTCTGGTGGCCGGCTGCGCCTTAACATGTTCCACCCGAACCCCTTCAGTGCCGGCCAGCAGACCAGGAAATTAGCCGCCGTTGCTTTTTACCGACGAAGGGTGGCCCCCGGACCGGAAATAAGGCGTCTCGCACGCACAGCATGTCACGTGGGGTGGAAAGGGTAGGCTGCTTCAAGGGAATGGCGTTAATGTTTTCACGCACGCACAGCATGTCACGTGGGGTGGAAAGGGTAGGCTGCTTCAAGGGAATGGCGTTAATGTTTTCACGCACGCACAGCATGTCACGTGGGGTGGAAAGGGTAGGCTGCTTCAAGGGAATGGCGTTAATGTTTTCACGCACGCACAGCATGTCACGTGGGGTGGAAAGGGTAGGCTGCTTCAAGGGAATGGCGTTAATGTTTTCACGCACGCACAGCATGTCACGTGGGGTGGAAAGGGTAGGCTGCTTCAAGGGAATGGCGTTAATGTTTTCACGCACGCACAGCATGTCACGTGGGGTGGAAAGGGTAGGCTGCTTCAAGGGAATGGCGTTAATGTTTTCACGCACGCACAGCATGTCACGTGGGGTGGAAAGGGTAGGCTGCTTCAAGGGAATGGCGTTAATGTTTTCACGCACGCACAGCATGTCACGTGGGGTGGAAAGGGTAGGCTGCTTCAAGGGAATAGCGTTAATGTTTCGTGTAGTTACGCTGCGCGCTATATAGATGGGTTGGTTCCTGTTGTTTGTTTGGTTTTTCGACGAAGTCACCTCGAGCAGCAAACATTCGAGTGTTGCATATCCACTTTTACCCAACGAAGTTTTATTTTATTCTAAAACGTTTTATATGGGTTTTATTTATCACTATAACCATCCATCTATGCGCAAGACAAATTATCTGTTGACTACGTTATCTTGGTAAAACGTTCGTCCACTTCTTGTTTCGCACTTCGGAGCCATGCATTTAGTACGCACACATTTGCTGGATTTGCCAGCATAGGTTTGGTGGTGTGATTGATCAGCTGAGTGCCGGCTTCTGTTGATAGCCATTATCTCAGGGCACGTCTGGTTGCCCCACCCTGCTTAATCACTCACATTTGCCCCGTCACTGGCGGCCAATTTGGCCAAAATACGGTGTTGTTGGACTTCGGCTTGGGTCAGGACGGCAGCAGTGTAGCTGCCTGTATCTTGTCAATATCGGACATCGAATACATATGCGACTGACCTGGGCTTGGCGACTGCATGCAAATGCATCGAATACATACGCGACTGACCTGGGCTTGGCGACTGCATGCAAATGCTTGACACCAATACATTGCTTAGTCAGGGCATAAATACACAACGTCCTCGGCCCATAAGCAGGACAAAAAGTCAAACTGCGGAAATCTAGGACAAGAGGTCAAATGCAAGTAATTTTTGCACGAAACGTGAGGTCAAAAGCGGACAAGGTGGGCATACAATCAGCAGCATTCTAAATGTGACGTTTCAACAGCGGTAGACGTCTTAATTATAGGTAACACACCAGAGACCTGATTCAATTAACTCATATATATATATATATATATATATATATATATATATTCTTATTCGCTTTGACATCCCGACGTTTGTCTTGCCTCAGACGTTTTGTCCCGTCGCACGAAATGGGACCTAAAGGTCGCTGCGCTGTATGCCCGGCAGTGTTTATCACGGGCTACCTCCCTGTCATCTACTGAGTAGTATTGATGGGTAGACACAGCCAGTGTGCAGCCTACTCCAGAGTAGATACAGCCAGTTTACAGCCTACTCCAGAGTAGACACAGCCAGTTTACAGCCTACTCCAGAGTAGACACAGCCAGTTTGCAGCCTACTCCAGAGTAGACACAGCCAGTTTGCAGCCTACTCCAGAGTAGACACAGCCAGTTTGTAGCCTACTCCAGAGTAGACACAGCCAGTTTGCAGCCTACTCCAGAGTAGACACAGCCAGTTTGCAGCCTACTCCAGAGTAGACACAGCCAGTGTGCAGCCTACTCCAGAGTAGACACAGCCAGTGTGCAGCCTACTCCAGAGTAGACACAGCCAGTTAGCAGCCTACTCCAGAGTAGACACAGCCAGTGTGCAGCCTACTCCAGAGTAGACACAGCCAGTTTGCAGCCTACTCCAGAGTAGACACAGCCAGTTTGCAGCCTACTCCAGAGTAGACACAGCCAGTTTGCAGCCTACTCCAGAGTAGACACAGCCAGTTTGCAGCCTACTCCAGAGTAGACACAGCCAGTTTGCAGCCTACTCCAGAGTAGACACAGCCAGTGTGCAGCCTACTCCAGAGTAGACACAGCCAGTGTGCAGCCTACTCCAGAGTAGACACAGCCAGTTTGCAGCCTACTCCAGAGTAGACACAGCCAGTGTGCAGCCTACTCCAGAGTAGACACAGCCAGTTTGCAGCCTACTCCAGAGTAGACACAGCCAGTTTGCAGCCTACTCCAGAGTAGACACAGCCAGTTTGCAGCCTACTCCAGAGTAGACACAGCCAGTTTGTAGCCTACTCCAGAGTAGACACAGCCAGTTTGCAGCCTACTCCAGAGTAGACACAGCCAGTTTACAGCCTACTCCAGAGTAGACACAGCCAGTTTGCAGCCTACTCCAGAGTAGACACAGCCAGTTTGCAGCCTACTCCAGAGTAGACACAGCCAGTTTGCAGCCTACTCCAGAGTAGACACAGCCAGTGTGCAGCCTACTCCAGAGTAGACACAGCCAGTGTGCAGCCTACTCCAGAGTAGACACAGCCAGTGTGCAGCCTACTCCAGAGTAGACACAGCCAGTGTGCAGCCTACTCCAGAGTAGACACAGCCAGTGTGCAGCCTACTCCAGAGTAGACACAGCCAGTGTGCAGCCTACTCCAGAGTAGACACAGCCAGTTTGCAGCCTACTCCAGAGTAGACACAGCCAGTTTGCAGCCTACTCCAGAGTAGACACAGCCAGTGTGCAGCCTACTCCAGAGTAGACACAGCCAGTTTGCAGCCTACTCCAGAGTAGACACAGCCAGTTTGCAGCCTACTCCAGAGTAGACACAGCCAGTTTGCAGCCTACTCCAGAGTAGACACAGCCAGTTTACAGCCTACTCCAGAGTAGACACAGCCAGTGTGCAGCCTACTCCAGAGTAGACACAGCCAGTTTGCAGCCTACTCCAGAGTAGACACAGCCAGTTTGCAGCCTACTCCAGAGTAGACACAGCCAGTTTGCAGCCTACTCCAGAGTAGACACAGCCAGTTTGTAGCCTACTCCAGAGTAGACACAGCCAGTTTGTAGCCTACTCCAGAGTAGACACAGCCAGTTTGCAGCCTACTCCAGAGTAGACACAGCCAGTGTGCAGCCTACTCCAGAGTAGACACAGCCAGTTTGCAGCCTACTCCAGAGTAGACACAGCTCGCAGAGACTGCAGAGACGCACTACAAGAGATGAACTGCAGAGACGCACGACAAGAGACGCACTGCCGAGACGCACTGCAGAGACGCACGACAAGAGACGCACTGCCGAGACGCACTGCAGAGACGCACGACAAGAGACGCACTGCCGAGACGCACTGCAGAGACGCACTACAAGAGATGAACTGCAGAGACGCACGACAAGAGACGCACTGCCGAGACGCACTGCAGAGACGCACGACAAGAGACGCACTGCCGAGACGCACTGCAGAGACGCACGACAAGAGACGCACTGCAGAGACGCACTGCAGAGACGCACTGCAGAGACGCACGGCAGAGACGCACTGCAGAGACCCACGGCAGAAACGCACTGCCGAGACGCACTGCAGAGACGCGCGGCAGAGACCAGGCTGAATGCATGCGATTCCTGACAGCACAACGTGAAACAGCCTTTGTGCTCAAATAACTACAAAAATAACTACAATACTGTTAATAACTACAATACTGTTAATAACTACAATACTGTTAACAACTACAATACTGTTAATAACTACAATACTGTTAATAACTACAATACTGTTAATAACTACAATACTGTTAATAACTACAATACTGTTAATAACTACAATACTGTTAATAACTACAATACTGTTCATAACTACAATACTGTTAATAACTACAATACTGTTAATAACTACAATACTGTTAATAACTACAATACTGTTAATAACTACAATACTGTTAATAACTACAATACTGTTAATAACTACAATACTGTTAATAAGTACAATACTGTTAATGACTACAATACTGTTAATGACTACAATACTGTTAATAACTACAATACTGTTAATAACTACAATATTGTTAATAACTACAATACTGTTAATAACTACAATACTGTTAATAACTACAATACTGTTAATAACTACAATACTGTTAATAACTACAATACTGTGAAATTATGCTGCATACAATACAGTTATCCAATTGAAAACTGATGTTTTTTCTCATTCTTATTTCATTGGCGTGCTGAATATTTATACTAAATCATTTTTATGAACAAAAATCGGTGCGATGGAATTTAAAAGTGGACCAATTAACTTCAACTAAATATGACTTGTGCCATAATGTTATCAAGCACCTAGTCACTGAACCGAATTATATATCACGTCAATACAGCATGCATAATAATGAATAACCTACACGAAGGGAAAGGTGTAACCTTGACAGATCGCTCATTGTTGCACCGACGTGTCATGTCTTTATGTTTGCTTGCACGGACAGTGAACAATACCATCAGCTCCCATAGTGAACAATACCATCAGCTCCCATATCTAGACCGACTGCCGATACATCACGAGTCTGCCACGATACATCACGAGTCTGCCACAGCTCGTGTCAGCTGCCGGATCCCACCCGTGCCCGTGCCTCTGTCCGTGCCCGTGATCGTGCCTCTGCCCGTGTCCGTGCCCGTGCCCGTGCCCGTGCCCGTGTCCATGCCCATGTCCGTTCCCATGTCCGTGTCCCCGTCCGTGTCCCGTCCGTGCCTGTGTCCTTTCACATGTCCGTGTCCCCGCCCGTGTCCCCGTTCGTGTCCGTGTCCGTGTCTGTGTCCTTTCCCATGTCCGTGTCCCGGCCCGTGTCCCCGTCCGTGTCCGTGCCGACACTGTCCAACAAGCAGCGCCAGCAGGCTTGTACACAGACCTTGAGGGGCGCCGAGGCCGTGTCTGCCTCCGCGCACAGTCACGCACGCCGGAACAAAAGAGTCGGTCGTCTAAACCGACACAGCTCTGACGCACGCGCCTGGGAGTGGCAAGGCCGTCACGGACGACGCTGTAGGGGAGGAGGGCTCCTGGCTCGTGACAGACCAGTCATGGGTCACGACTCGTGGGCCGCAGCGCGGCGGTGGCGGCGGTGTTTCGCGGAGTTGGCGCACTCGGCGGCGGCGGCGGCGGCGGCGGCGGCGGCGGCGACGGACGGTGGGAGTAGGTCAGCCTGAGCCCGGGGCTGGCAGCCAGGCAGGCAGGCAGGCGGCACAATGCCGGTTGAAAGCCGCCGGGGGCTGAGTCGATCAGCCTGAATGGAGGCCGAGGGTGCGGCTGTCGTCAGTAGTGCCAGTCACGAGGTCGCAGGAGGCGCGCTAGAGACAACAGCCGGGGCGGCGGCGGGGCGGCGGGGGCGGCGGCGCGGGGTGGCTATCTGACGCGCACGAGCCGCAAGCGATCGCCATCGGCGCCGCGCAGAGCGTCCCGCATTGGACGCACACAGCGGCGGCTTGCGACACTCGAGTGTGTGCCTAATGACCACCGATGACCGAGGTGGAGGTACGTGAAGTGGCGATGGCGTGCGTCGTCTGGGGACACTCGCGACGCACGCGCCCCGCCGTTCTCACGGGACTGTCACGCGACGATTCTGTCGGGTGAAATATGCATCGCCCTCTTCATCAACGGCTCCCCTGTCTCCACGCCGTAACCAAATTGCCCCCAAAATTACCGCACCGCATCCAGACTACTGAAAGCCCTCGCCAAGCCTCATGCAGGCTATTAACACGCGCCCTGGAGGGCCTCTGATAATTATACGCCCTGGAAGGGGGAGGGGGATTTCGCCCTCCCCCTATGATCTTGAAAATCACGCAACGTAGCGACAAGCGGAAAATTGCGTTAGATAGCTAGAGACAAGCTCTATCGAAAGTATATCGGTCTTGTTTTAGTTCAGGTCAATATTGAGGTCACCAGAGGTCATCAAAGTTCAGATTTTCCAGATTTGAGACTTCGCTCCAGAAACCCCCAAATATATCGGAACTATGATAGCTAGGAACAAACGGGAAAAGTAATCGAAAGCTCTTGAAATATGTAATCGTCAACGTGTCCTCAAATTTGAGCTCAGACCAATCATTTAGGCTCCAGAGGTCATCAAAGGTCAAACAGGCTATTTTTGGAAAACTGTTTTTGCTAATAACTTTTTACCTAATAAAGATAAAGCAATGCGTTTGACGCCATCGTGTTTGTCTCGTCAAGGCACTTCGAATCATATTCATGTTGACCAGGTTAGGTCAACTGATAAATTTTACCTCAGGTCAAGGTCAAGTGGTAACCCAAGTAGGTCATGTGGCATATTGGAAGACGTGTCTCGACAAGACAAACGCATTGGTACCGTTTGCACTTATATATCTGCATTATGTCGATAGTTATTGACAAAACAGTGGTGGTGGTCACGAAATTGACCCGACCTTAGGTCACCGATATCAGAAATCCGAGATAAACTAATTGTATGTATCTATGACTTTATGAAATCCTGCAAGTTTGAAACCGATCGGCCTAAAGCTGTGGCTGCTGCACGACCGCAAACGTTTTGGAGGTGGGGTCATCACGTGACCTGGTCTGGTGGCCTGACCTGAGATGACTCGAGGTCAATAATTTTACATAATGTGAGTAGTTAATTTGCGAACAGGTATGCAAAAAAACGGCAGCGCTGCGTCCCGCCGTTTTTGCGCTATCCTCGAAAAACCTTAAGGTGGGCGACCCCCCCCCCCCCCCTCCAGGGCGCGTGTTAAAAGCCCTCGCCAGACCTCATTCAGACTGCTAAAAGTCCTCGTATTCGACCCGCCAGCTGGCACCAAGCTCAGCGGCCCGGCTAGTCGGCTCAGCTCAGCTCAGCTCAGCTCAGCTCACCTCACTTCAGCGGCTCAGCGGCGGCGCAGCAGCGGCGACCTAGAGGAGCGCAAACGGGTCACCGCCGACCCAAACCGGTCGCCAGTCGGCTGGTGCCGTCACGCGGGCCCCGCCAGGCGGCTGGTGACGTCACGAGCCCCGCCAGCGGCCTTCTGACCGGTCCAGCCGGTTTCTGAGCGGGCCTCGACGAGCCGGACGAGCTCGGACGAGGGCGACGGTCCAGCCGAGACGGCCGAGTCGAGGACGGCTCTGCCACAGGCCCGGACACGGGCAGGGGAGGATCCAAGGGTGGGGGGGGGGGCAACGAGGACAGCTCTGCCACAGGCCCGGACACGGGCAGGGGCGGATCCAAGGGTGGGGGGGGGGGGGCAACGAGGACATGCTCTCCCAAAGACTGAAATCAGCTGACAATGGACACATTTCCTTATTTTAGAGAAAATCTGAGCAAGTTTCGATGAATGAAGTTTGTTTTATATCTGTTCGTAATGCGCATATAATCGAAATCACATGAGTTTTGGGGGGAATTTGGCAACCATTTCTCGGAGTTGCTTCCCAATTTGGTGTTTCCGTTTCGGATCCGCCAGAGGCGGCGGGCTGTGCAGGGCTGGAGGGATCGGGACAACTGGCCCGGCCCTGAAGGCTCGCCGAGACAGTCATTCGAACCCCCGGTTGTGCACTGGGAAGGCCCGTCGCTCCCCGCTCCCCGCTCCCCGTTCCCCCGCTCCCCCGCTCCCCCGAAGGCCGACAGGATCATGAGAAACCACACGTGCAGCTGGGCTAGCTTGCAATTAATCGATCGCTCGAGCGTTAGTAAGACGTGCCTTAGACCTTCAGGTGGACTGCGTCCAAGGACTTGTACCGCTGGGTTCGCTATAAGTCACGAGTGCTATTGAAATGAAACGCACCAGTAGCAATTGGCTTGCGTGCGGTGATTCTATCGGCGTGCCTTCACTCCATATCGACGATACGTGACACGCTATTTTTTTGGTCCAGGGCCGGGTCGTACGGACTGCCGGGGCCTGGCGGGTACCTTATGCAGATCGCAGCCCTGGGAAGTCCGCTACGGTGACAGCTGCTGCCATTGCACCGCTTCCATTGCGCGGACTACGCGGGGCGACACGGCGGCTCAGCTCCGGGAAGGGTTGACAGTCAGCTCTGCCACCGCTGCCGCCGCCGGCATTGCTGTCGCCACTGCCGCCATCGCTGTCGATCCAGGAGCGAGTCTAAATGGTATCGGGGCCATGCCCGCAAAATGTCTGAAATCGACCGAAAATTGATATATTTTATGAGTTTAAAGAAAGCTAAGCCACTTTAAGAAGGAAATGTTTGTTTTAAATTAGTTATTAATACATAACTAAAGCCTTCATAACCAATGTTGTGCCGTTCTAAATCGGTCAGTGCGCCATTGTCGAGGTTCAGCCGGCGTTCGAAGTCCTGCGTCGGGCGTCCTGCGTCGCCTACCGCCGCGTCGCGGCCCTTCGTCTCCTCGCGGCGATAGAACACTGCTGGACGCCGGCAGGGGTCGTCTGTTATCTCACCATCAGGTCATGCTCCGTCGACTGCGGTCATGGCCGGCAGTGGTAGACGACGGATCCTCCCCCTCCGAGACAGCCCCGCCCCTGCAGCGACCCGTGACCCCCCCCCCCCCCTACCGGCGGCCGGGCGGCGAGTCTTCTACTGACCGCCGTCCAGCCGTCCGGCCGCCACCGCGCGCCGTCCGGTCATGGCGCCTCGGTCGCGCCTCGTTGAGCGCAGCACGGCAGGTGTTGGTGTTATGGCAGGAGGGGAGAGAGGCATCTGCCGGCACCATGCGCAACTGCCCCGCAGACCGCGGGGGAACCGCAGAACTGAGAGACGAGCAAAGGCTCTGTGGATGCCTTTAGACGCTGTGCTGTAGTTACCATAGTTTAGCATAGTTAGTATTTCGCAGTTCGTAGTTCTCCCCTGTAATGTGAATGACAAGTAATTCGTAACCTAGGCGGCTGCGTAGTTTGTGACTGTCGTTGGATATTTCGCGCATCCGTGGTGTATTTGGTTTATGTCCTTCCTGAACGGCAGGCCGTCGGGGTCAGTGCCTGCTCCGGTGACCCCGGGGGTCAGTCAGGGGCGTTACACGGTGGGTCGGTGGAGTGCGCTACTTCCGACAGTCGCGCGTCCCTCCGACCGACAGGGCGGGGCGCTGTCAGTCACCGTCTCGGCAGCTGTCCCGCCTACGCCCACCTACGCCCGCCCCGACTTGGAAGCGGCGTGTGTCTGAGCCCTCCCCGGCCACGAAGCTCGCTTCCCGTGAAGCGGCGAGCGCACCTGAGTGTTTGCATGGGGATAATAATATCGGCATTAGCAGACAAGCCAGCAGGATGTAAAGCTTAGAAGAGATGATTCATGCTTTACAAATGCACAGGCTGGCGCCTGACGCGATTTCGTTATCAACACTGTGATAAAGCAGATGTGGGTGGTTATCAACGAATACAACGGCATCCCTAGTGACTCACTATCTCCGTATCATTGATCACTTCAACAAGCCGCTGTCAATACTCTGCAGCTGGCTGCCGGAAATCCTCCCTCGGCGACGCACCCACTTCCGTCTGACGTCAGCCCAGTAGTGGTGGTGACATCTCTGCGGTATGACTTGGCTGGGGCCCGGCTCGGCCGTCGGACACGTCTCCAACCATGCCATGCCGAGATCAGGACTGCACGTCCGGCGCACCCGGTAATGTAGGTGACGTCATCGCTGCCAGATGGTTGGCAGCCGTGCCCTGCCGAGATCAGGGACTGCACGTCCGGCGCACCGCGGTATTGTAGGTGACGTCATCGCTGCCAGATGGTTGGCAGCCGTGCCCTGCCGAGATCAGGACTGCACGTCCGGCGCACCGCGGTATTGTGGGTGACGTCATCGCTGCCAGAGAGTTGGCAGCCGTGCCATGCCGAGATCAGGACTGCACGTCCGACGCACCGCGGTATTGTAGGTGACGTCATCGCTGCCAGAGAGTTGGCAGCCGTGCCATGCCGAGATCAGGACTGCACGTCCGACGCACCGCGGTATTGTAGGTGACGTCATCGCTGCCAGAGGGTTGGCAGCCGTGCCATGCCGAGATCAGGACTGCACGTCCGGCGCACCGCGGTATTGAAGGTGACGTCATCGCTGCCAGAGGGTTGGTTGTGCCAGATGGTACCGGGAACGGAGAAGCTTCTCGGAGCTCTTAGAAGGTGATATTGACGGAGCGTTTCTCTCGTCGACGTCCCAGATAAGTGGCCTGAATTGTATAATTATGGGCTGTATACGCTTTCTTCATACGTGTTTGCATTGCCTGATGCAGGTGGTTGAGAAAGTCAGCATCATCGCGGTAGAATCCATCAGCGATGTTAGAGAAAATGCCCGTCGTCCGTGCAGAAATGCATTGACAACAACAAATGGATTTTCCAGATTGAGTACTCTCCATTAAAGGTGATTTACGTTCAATTCGCGACGGCCCTAGCATACCGGAGACTAATCACTGTTTGCAAGAGGCAGAAAATGGTCACCGTTTCCGTGACGCGCATGGTGCCAGTCCGCGTCACTGAACCGGTAACGTATGGCGCCCAGTGGTGTTGCTGGTGCTGCCACAGCACCAGGCTGGTGCTGCTGGCTGATGCTGCCACCGCACCAGGTCACCACAGTCCACTGAATGGCTCCAGAGGACGGCGATGGCGACATGTGCGGTACAGAGGTACTGCCCGCGGCGACCCAGGCCAGCCAATCATCTGTCGACCCCGTGACCCGTGACCCGACCTGACCTGCCGCCCTCTGCCGGTGACCACACGTTTCGCAATGTGTCGAGGAAAGACGAATTGACAGGCCCAGCGACATGCCAATATGCTGAAGCTCATTGAGAAGTTCCCAATCGGTACATCCACTCAGGGGCCAGTATAGTTATACAGAAACCGAAACGAGGCCTCTATGAGCCCAGGTGGGTGAACCGTAATTGAGCAGCAGCCTATTGTGGTGTCCGTGAGCAGCTTACGAAACGAAGATGTGCCAACTGGCTGAAATGAAGCGATTTATAAGTAGAGGTTTGTTTGAGGAGGATATGTTTCGAAGCAGCTGTTGTTTTTCTTCATCGTGTGTTGCGTAGTAAAACAGAGACATGATACGTCAGCATGGTTCAGCATAAGCAGGTGCTTATTTTTGCCATGAATGGTATGCTGTAAGGACCACAGTTTCCAATGATGATTCTCCGTTAGCGAGCCCCGCGGCTGATATTAATTTGTACAAATGATGACTGTGAATGACTTGCTGAGATCATCGGAATTCATACCGATACATTCCAAATACCACTACCACATTCCACCAGTTCCACCGGGACCCCAAAGTACCGTTACCGGGAAAACAAATAACCAACGACATTAAAAAAACATGATCTCCGGCATTTGCACAAAACCAGTCGAGCACGCGTCGATCACTGTTCTACATGCCAGACAATGACTCGCACTCTGCGGCAGGTATGCAAAGTAGCCGTTCTGATCACCTTCTCCACATGATGCCTCACAGCAGAGTCCGCCCTCCTGCCCCCCAGCCGCCCTCAGCCGGGACTGGACAATGTTCGTCTGCTAGACAGATCAGTCTGATGCAATCCTAGGTGATGGAGACTGAGTTTTGGCTCAATTCAGATCCATTAATTTATCTGAAGACTGATCCAATATAATGTCTAATGAATCAATATTGAGTTTTAATTGTAGCTAGTAAAATCGAAATAATTATGATGAGGTTTCTTATAAAAATGTAATGTGGAAAAAATGTAATTGCCTATGCATTTAAAGCTCTTTAATCGATGTTGTATTGGGTTCTAAAAATGAATTTGAATAATTCCAAACAGGGATCACAATAGCATTTTCTGATCCAGTTCAGTCCCATGGATCATGGACTCAATCGACTAATCGACTGCACCCTGGACTCTGACAGTCACGCCACTCCCTCTACACCGCTCTATGCCGTCACAGGAGGCCTGGTCGGGACACGGGAGCGAGCGTGCCGATTGGGGACGGTCATTGTCTGTGTTGGTCGCCCACCTGTCACCACCGCTCGGCGCCTGCAGCGTCGCTCCAGTTTCAGATCCGCCTGTCGGTCAGGCGCGCGTACAGAGGCGGATCCAAGAGGAGGGACAGCGGGGCCACACAGACCCCAAAATTACTGAAAACCGACCCAAAAATAAATCGGCATTTGCTGATTTTAAACACAATTTTAAGAGCCTTTACTAACAAAGATTTGTTTTCAATAAATTTGTATTGCAAAACAAGCGAAATTCGATACGTTTTTTGAATGGTGTCTGATCTTTTGGTATTCGGGCCCCACAACTAGCGAACTTGTCGCCGGTCTGGATCCGCCATTGGTCGCGTGCTGCCGCTGCACTGTGGGGCCTTTCGCCCTGCAGCCTGCCGGATACAAAACAAAATAGAGTTACCATTTTCCCTTCAAACTGCACTGCCTGGAACCGAAATTCTCTGAATTTTTCGAATCTGGCATTGGTTTTCCCCGTTAACCATTGCTAGCATATGAAAAACGCGACCGAAACTGAAGTTTGTGGACGGAAGCACCAGACCACCCGTTTCAGGCGAAATACATGTACAACATTTGGCTGGTTGTACGTTCATTTTCCTTGACTAATTTTAACAAAGCCGCTTTTTCACTTCATTTTATTTGATTTAATTGCAAATCTTAACGAACCAAGCAAAATCCCCCGAGTCCTGCATACATTGAGCTCTGCTTTAAAATGAGGATCAACCCTAACATGTAAATGTAAGTTTATATAAAGTTTGGAGGCGAGCAATGCTTCGAGACACATACCAGCGTAGTCGCCAGAATGTTCTGATGTTGTTCCAACCCGGAAATGGCGCCCCTACTCGCCCCTTTGATTGCTAACAGCCAATTTACTGGAAATTTCGGAAATTAGAAATGAAAAAAATGGAAATTTGAGAGGGCCGTCTTTTGATGACAATCGCAATGTCTTCGAATGTTTTTTAGGCCTCATATGTTAGTTACGGCACGTCGGGACCATACAAATCGACAAACAAAGCAAAACGTTAAGCAACATCAAATGGCTCCTCAGTGAACTGACATGACCTTATCCGGTGACCTGATGATTCTCATGACTGGCTATCAACAGCCGAATCTGACCATCATGACCATCCTGAGTTCAAACTGACGCAAATAAAACGGCTGCAGCGCGAACACACCTTACAGCGCTCAGACTACCGTGGAGACCTTGCATTATGACGTCATTACTCTGTGACCTGACCTGACTTTAAAATGTTTTTGCTGTCAAAATGTGCGCAAAATGTGCGCCGCAGCTGGTTCAGCTGGCCTCAGCTGGTTGCACTGCGATTGACGGCGTGGCCGTCATGAATTAATTCCGGCTAATCGGCAAAAGGCCCCACTGTGCGCCGGCTGACTCGTGTCCGCCCTCCGGCTCGCGACAGCCGCTCGTCCGGCCTTGGCTCCCCGCTGCCGCATCCGCCGTGTGAACTGGTGTCTCGCTGCAGTGGTTTATCATGCCCATGCTCCGCTGGTTCTGGCAGCGATGGTGATGTTATGGACGCGGGGGCGTTATGGACGTTATGGACGTTATGGCGCGGGGCGTTATGGACGTTATGGACGTTATGGCGCGGGGCGTTATGGACGTTATGGACGTTATGGACGTTATGGACGTTATGGACGTTATGGACGTTATGGACGTTATGGACGTTATGGACGTTATGGACGTTATGGACGTTATGGACGTTATGGACGTTATGGACGTTATGGACGTTATGGACGTTATGGACGTTATGGACGTTATGGACGTTATGGACGTTATGGACGTTATGGACGTTATGGACGTTATGGACGTTATGGACGTTATGGACGTTATGGACGTTATGGACGTTATGGACGTTATGTACGTTATGGACGTTATGGACGCGAGGCGAAAATCGATGACTGCCGGACGATAAACGATGGAGGTTGATGAAGGTGTTTGGAAAGCACGCTCGTCGCACGTACGCAGGTGTGCTGACTGGCGCCCAGCGCCATGGAAAGTGAGACTTGTGTGTCCTGGAGTTCACCTGTTCTGTTGGGACTTGGGAGTATTGCAAGCTTGGCGTAAGACGGTGAACACGGAGTGCTACTACAGCGTGACGTTTAGCAGTCGTTAGTTGGGAGGAATGCCGCGTGTTTCAGTGAAAACATGGAGTAATGTGTACCAATGCTTACGTGCAGTCATATCTCTAAACGAAATACTTGCAGAACAATACACTGGATTTCGCTACTGAATTTCGCGTGTTGCTGTTCTGCAGTGATAATCAAATAACTAAATATTAACTGGCTACCGGTTCATTTTCTCTCTGAACAACAATTCAAAACCAGTTTCTGCCGCTTCCGGCTTAGGACCGTAGCCGAGTGTTCCATTTGCATCGCACGTGACCCACTGACACCAGATGGAGAAAATCCACCGCCCGTCTGCAAAATCTGGGCGTATACGGAAACGAAACTCGAATATCAGGTGGCCAGACCGAGCAACTCATGACGCATACCGGCTCACGCTGGACACAGCGGTAGCCTAACTAGGCGGGCTGGTACCTACAAGCCATGCGTTTCCCATAGCATTCCAGAGAACGTGATCCGTGCAGATCAAACGCGTGGGATAGCTGCAGAGTAAATACCGCCCACAGCTCGCTAATGGGCGCCTTGTACCTATCTGCAGCGACCGAGGACAAAGACCCCGAGCTGACCTGCACATGCCAGACTGCCAAATATTACGCGCCGTGACTAACGCAGCTGTTGCACCTTCCCAGCAACGTTGCTGTATGTGTCTGCCGTCTGGCCCAAGTTTTTTACTGTCTGAAATCCGCAGCACCCGTCGCAGGCTAGCCGCGACCGAGCCGCCACTGAGCCGCAACCTCCCGGCCCGCACGACTGCAGGCAGGTCAGGTGACCACACCGCCGGGTCACGTGACCACATGGCGGGGTCACGCCGTTAGCCTCACTGCATGCCGTCCGCACTGGCGAACCGCGCCGCCGAACCGCAGGGGTCTGACCGTCTGCCGGACCGCAACGCCGGACCGCAACGCCGGACCGCAACGCGTCACCTGCACATTCTGCATGCAGAGAGCATCGCTCGGCGGCACCTAACGGCGCACTGCGGCTCAATTCGGCGCGGCGGCGGCGGTGGTGAATTTGCGCCTGTTTTTGGCCGGAGCCCCGCCGGAGACGTGCTCGCCTGGCACGGCGCCGGTGTGCTGACTGCGGGGGCGGAGTGAAACGGCGACGGTGGGTCAGCGCGGGGGCACAGCCGGACCAGCCTGCACGGCCGGTCCCGGCGGCCGGCGGCGGCACGGGGCCGCGTTATGGAATGCCGGCGGTGCCACCGGCCGTCGACGTGGCCCACTCTCTCCACCACCAAATATTCGACTCACGGACCTATGCCGGGTGCACGCCGATTTACATGTGTATTGGGCCGATGGTGTGCGATTTTCGGGTTTTTCGGGATGGTCTGTGGTTTTGTGGGTCGGTGCAGTAACGGCGGACTGGCGGACACGGACAGAAACAGGACATTGTCACCGACACGATACTGCAGTTCTCGTGACTGCTGAAGCTGAATGATTTATAAGTACAAGAAGGCTTTGACGTGTAAGATGGGATTTGGCAGTGTTTGTCGCGATTATCACCATTCTCGCGATGTGCACTAGGCATTACATGCGCCATACTTAAATCGTGTTGCTTTAAGCGCACAGCGTGCAAGTAAACAGAACTGTGCATTCTTCTTCCTTATACTAATAAGTCGCCCACTGCTCTGACAAGCCGTACGAAGCGCGGCGCTCAGTCGCACCTCTGCACAGCATCATCGCAGAAGGTCACCTTCCTGGGCTCCAGCGTCTTGCGCTTCAGGTCGGCACACGTCTCCGCCACGCCCTCGGCCCGCGCGTGCTGATATTGCCGCTCGGCCTCAGCCTGCTGCTTCTGCTCGAGGTACCGATCCACGGGCGACCGGTAGCCAGGCTGGTTCATGTCGGGCATCTCCGAGACTTCGCGCACCTCCAGACCGGGTCCGGGCGAGGCTGAGCGCGCGCGGCTGTCGCGGCCCTCGCGCTGGTCTCGCTCTTGGCTGGCGGCACGCTCCTCTGAGGAACACACAGGCTGCGGCGCCGGGTGCGCCTGGAAGAACTGGTTGAGGCTGGCGATGGTGCCCTCGAGGCCGGCAGGGTTAGCCTGGAGGAACGTCAGCACGAAGCGGTCGGCGTTGACGATCTTGAAGCGGTGGTTATATATCTGCAGAGTGGCTCCGATGCAGAAGTCGCGGAGGGTGAAGAACACCGGGTGCTCCTTGGTGCTCTCCGGCTTGTCGACGCGTCGGCGATGGAGGAACTTCCCGCCAATGACGCCCGAGTTGCGCAGCACGCGCTCGTAGATGGAGATGGTGTCGTCAGAGGGGTTGTAGGAAATGATGAAGCGCCGCTCGCGGTGGTACGGCTTCTGCGACTCCAGCACTGCCTCGAAGCGCAGGATGATGCCGTCGTTCTCCAGGTACTTCATGTAATCCTTGGCGGGCGGCTTCAGCACGAGCGGCTCGGGGTTGGCCGGTGGCTTGGCGACCCGCTTTTCGAGTCCCTGTGCGCGCCGGGTGACATCAATGCGTATGAAGTCCATCATCTGGTAGTTCTCGCGGTAGTAGTTCTTGGTGAACTCGTCGCAGTCGTAGATGAGGAAGCGGCTGTTGAAGATGCAGACCGTCTCGCCGATCTTAAGGTCGGTGTCCAGGAACCACACCTGCACCTCCTTGGGCGACACCTCGAGACTGATGGAGGGGAATGTCAGCGAGTGTTCCAGCTTCTTCGGCACCTTCTGCCGGCGCAGGAAGCACGGGAATGGATCTCGGCCGTCGTTCTTCGTGTGGACCTCCTGGAGTTCGATGGTGTCGTCGGCGAGGTAGTAGAGCAGGACGTACTTCCTCAGCTCCCCGTAGAGCTCGTCGCGGTCTTCGCGCACGACGTAGAAGCGTAGTACCTGTCGGTCCATGTGCAGGAACTGGCGGAGCTTGTCCCACTGCGGAGGCGTCACGTACGCGTGCGGTCGCATGCGCATCTTGCGGTCGTGAATGTACGGGTCGTCCGGCGTGGAGGGCTCGCCCTCGCGCAGGTCAATCCCCTCACTCTCGTATAGCTGGCGAGTGAACGGGTCGCAGTCGTATATGTGGTAGTAGAGTCCGTAGAAGCAGGCGTCGTCCTGCACGTCGAAGTCCTTCCAGTGGTAATACTCGCCGGCGTCGTTCTTGGGCACTCGGTGCCGTCGCAGCAGCTTGCCCTGCGGAATACCCGAGTTGTCCACCGCTGGTTCTATAATGCAGATAGTGTCATCCTCCAGGAAGTACAAAATGTGCACATATCGGATGCGGTACTTTTCTTCTTGCGAGTTTGGGGTGTTTTGCTTGAAGTAAGCGAGGAATTTTAGCACCTTTTTATCGTATGCGACATAAGATGGCACAAATCTGGCTTTCGGTCCTCGTTTGGACTTCGGATCTCCGTAAGTCAGAATTGGGTCATGATCGGCGAGCTCATCAAGCATTCCTTCCAGTCCTGGCGCAGAGTCCGCACATCCCAGTGGTCCTCCGTGACCCACAAAGTTGTACCCATTTTTATATCCGCAAAGTTGGCTCCTTCCAAATCGGATCTTGGTGGGATCCTTCCCGGAAAATTGCAGCATTCTGAAACAGGATTAGGTCTGTAATAGCTTACGGCCTTGATAATTAACTCAATTTAAGTCGATAGTGAATAATTTTAAGGCGATAGTGGATAATTTGCTAAATATATTAAAATAGCATGCATTGTGCTCAGACGTGAGCGTTCGGTGGACTTTTCGTACGAAATTGCCTCCGTTCGTCATTTCTGTCACTGAGAAAAATTTCATTGTATTAGCTCGTGCCGACGTTTGCAATATGCCTCAAGTCTCCGAGTTTTTCGATGGCAAGCATGTGCGAATTACACTGTTCTGTGCATTCTATGGCATAATGCGTCCAACTGTATCGCTCGTTCAAAAGACAAGATGCATGACTTAGCTACTAACATTAATGCTGAATTTGTTCCGCATAGAGTCGGCACAAAATACTATTTATTTTCCTTATGAAAACGCGAGATTTACGAATCAGATATGCGTTTGTAAATGTGTAATAACCTCCAACCGTTATTTTCAATCGATTATTAGGATGTTTTAATAATTCAAACATGATGATAAGAACATGTTACCGGTGGTTGCAAATTAACGGCGGCCGTTGGCTGGGAGCCGTGATTCCTTTGTTGCCGGTAGCGATGAGAAAGGAACGGTGAGAACAACGTTTGCAAAACAGAGACGTGAATATGTTATGTCTTAGTCATTGCAACATACCTGTTCGGTGTTGAGACTACAGCGTTTCGTTATCCGTTGGTGGTCGGCTGTATATCTCTGCTGGCACGTTACACCGGAGCCCTCCCGTCCGGCTGCTCCTGCTGTGAGTCACTGTGGTCTGTACCCGGCCCGTGCTGCACTCACCAACGCCTGATGCCGAACATCGTGCCGCGCTCCGCGCACCCGTTTGGTCGATGCCGTCTAACGACGCCCGGCGGTGGACAAAAGACACGCCGACAAAAGCAAACATTTCCTCCCTCCCTTGTCGTCTTCGCTGGCGGCCATTGAGTCGGCTCGATCAGGCTCGATCAAGCCGTCATCAAACTCAACTAGACGATTCACCCCGGATGTTCTTCGGGAGCGCTTTCGATCGATGATTTCTCTGCGCTCGTCCGTCCCGAATCGATCCTAAATGGCGAGTCGTAACTCGCCTCGACAGCCGGTTAATGCTCGGCTATAAGCCAGCGCGGAGTTCAGCTGCGCCCGGACGGCGGACGGCGGCCGGCGGTGGCGGATCCGGCGCCTGTCAGATCGGCGGATGTCGGCTCGAGGCAGCAGTTTCTCTCTCGACGAATGGGTTCTTCGGCGGCGCCGGCCGGCCTAGATTCCGTGTCGGTCGCTGCTTTATTGTTCGCTGACCTCCGTAGTACGTAGATTGCGCCAGCGCTCGGCGTGGCCGACGCTCTTCTCGCCACCACCTGGGCAGAAAATCACCCACCGGTGTTACCGGCAACAAAGGAAGAATGTATACCGGCTGTCGGACGCCGCTGCGATGTGACCTGCGGTAGTATCGGTGGGGTGGTTGTATGACCCACGGTTGCCCTGGGGCGGAGAATGACTGCTGCCGGGTGAATGATTGTGACCTTCTGCTGCCCTGGGGCGGGGTGACGCGGGTCAGTCGGCGTGACCTGCGGTGACCTGCGGTTACTCTGGGGTCTCAGTTGAGATCGATAAACTACCGTTCTCCGTAGTCGCCGATGTCGTCTGAGACCGGTGCTCACTGGCACCGCGCTGTCCGTTAGTTTCTAGATAAGGAATGTCTCCGATCAGTCTTGAATGCCGAGCAGCTCTCATGAGATGCCATCTCGCCCCGGAGACACGATCGCATCTCTACAGATTCCTGTCTCGCGTCCGTGACAATTCCTGGCTCCATAGCGCTTCCGATTGTGGTCAGGTCGCACACTCAGGCCTGCTCGAGGAGGCCACAAAACACCCCAGCGCGCTGGTGTAGGGAGTAACGCGCATGACGTCACGTTTTGCAACAGCTGACTGCGTGGCAGTGCACCAGCTATTACCTCACTGACCCAGAAACAGCACAGCGCATCGTACGCCGAGAGGTAGCGCTCCGGCGTAACGAAGTAATCTCGTGAACCAGCCGCCGCCGGGTCGAAGAGGCCGCGACTGGTGGTGGAGGAGGCAGCACCACAATCGCTACGGATACTGCACAGTGTGCATCGCGGGGTACCGAGAAGTCACGCAGCCAGACCCGGGCCTTTCTCAACGACGATTACAACGATTGGTTGTCCGGACGGCCAGACCCGGGCCTTTCTCAACGACGATTACAGCGATTGGTTGTCCGGACGGCCAGACCCGGGCCTTTCTCAACGACGAATACTGCGATTGGTTGCCCGGCCGGCCGGAAGCGGGCCTTTCTCAACGACGAATACTGCGATTGATTGCCCGGCCGGCCGGTAGCGGGCCTTTCTCAACGACGAATACTGCGATTGGTTGCCCGGCCGGCCGGTAGCGGGGCGAAAAATCACATCCGTATGTCGTTCCTTCGCCAATTAGACAGGTGCTGTTCAGGTTATTAGGTGCGGGAATTAATTATTCTGATTAAATGCTGACAATGTATTGGTCTCTGCCCGTGGTGTGCTTCGCAATCGGATCGGGATCTAGGGTGAATGTGTGATTTGTATTGAGCAAAGCTGCAAAACTAGTTCCTACTACCTAGCCGGTGAAGCGAGAAACTGATAGACGGAATCCTGTCTCGTTATCGGGTGAAGCGAGAAACTGATAAACGGAATCCTGTCTCGTGTGATCCGATATCGTGTCTCGTGTGTCTCGTTGTCGGGTGTGTGACCGATAACGTGATGTGATTTATTAGTTCATTAGGCTAATTCATATAATCACCCCTATTTCACTCTTCTCTTTCACGCTTTCTGTTTTCTTCCTCTTTGTGTGTTTAGCATCTATTTGCTGATGACATTCGTCGGACATGTCTTAGGCATGTAAATACCGTTGAAGTGGCGCATGTTGGCCACAGCACTGACTCCGTCCTCACTTTGTTGCAGGGCTCCGATCCGCGAGCTGCGACGTGTCGAGGCAAGCTCCAGTTCAAACGCTCCAAACTCAACCAGGACATCAATAAGCATCTGCTGCTTCGACAAGGCGCCGAAAACCTACTCAGGTACGTTCGTTAGGTTCTCTGTTGTGTCAGTCTCTGGTGCCTACTGTACAATACAGTTTTGCGTCACAGTGCACGCGCCTGACGTGTGCTGCCTGGTGTAATCCATCGCCTGGCGTGTGCTGCCTGGTGTAATCCATCGCCTGACGTGTGCTGTCTGGTGTAATCAATCGCCTGACGTGTGCTGCCTGGTGTAATCCATCGCCTGACGTGTGCTGTCTGGTGTAATCAATCGCCTGACGTGTGCTGCCTGGTGTAATCCATCGCCTGGCGTGTGCTGCCTGGTGTAATCCATCGCCTGACGTGTGCTGTCTGGTGTAATCAATCGCCTGACGTGTGCTGCCTGGTGTAATCCATCGCCTGACGTGTGCTGTCTGGTGTAATCAATCGCCTAACGTGTGCTGCCTGGTGTAATCAATTTGTCACGCAATAGTTTCATGATGAGTTCTGCTTAATTCGCATTTTATAACTGCATTGACCTTTAGTGGGTCTATTTGTCGTGACATTTCCCCGTTTTTGTTCTGTTCAAAATTACAACGGTCATTAAAGGGAAATATTCACCTTTTTCCACACAAAAAGAAATGGTGTTATTACTTGAAATCGACAGACGAGACCAAAACATATTGTAAATTCCTCACATTTTGCATATAAACATCCCTACCGAAATATTTTTGCAAGTTAAAGTTGATAAGCGATCCATGCGTATAACGGTCGGTACTCACAAGTACTTGGTAACGAATTGACTGTCCGAGCTCAAATTAGCCTGCTTAAGCATTGTTGTTTATCATGAAGGCATATAATATGTTCCATGCACTCTATCTTTTGGGAATATGTACCAAACTGCTATGAACAATCAGCGCAAATTTGAAGAAGTGCATTGAAATCGGTATTTTAGCTTGGCCCCGGACGGCGACCGATTTAGTGTTCTCGACTTATTTTTTTGTAAATAAATTGGATAAATTCCCATGAATTTTCAACAAACAGGTATTGAATACATTACAATGCACGCATGAAACATTTTTCTGAACCGTTTTCCCATAATCAATCAATAAACGTTAAAAAAACGTAATGCATTCGGCGGATTAACTTTCCCCGGACGGCGACGTATTTAGTGTCGGCGATTTGTTTCATTGACCAATCAGGGACGTTGTCACGCTTCTTGGCGCACTTACTTCATTTCTGGCCCTATGACTTGTTTACAAATCAACATGCAAACCATAGATGTGATGGATCATACTGTTCGTCACCATATGCAATTACATATTTTATTTCCCAAAATTTAATTTGTGGAATAGAAAAAGTTGTTATTTCACTTTTAAATTGAGGAACGATCAATGTAATACCTTACATGTGTCACAGAAAAATGCGGATAAATAAATCAAAAGGTGAATATTTCCCTTTAATTAATAGTTAGTGGATAAATAGAACATAACATTGTTTTATGAAAATAATTATCGTTTAGGTTCACTTCTATGAAATACACAGATCACGTAATATCCATTAACGTCGCACAGCAATACAACTAGTGAACTGTTAATACTCTAGGCCACGTCAAGTTTGCTTTGAAGCTGTTCGGCGTGATATGACGAGAGATTCACTGCTTGGGGTTAGAGTTCCGTTTTGGCCGTCCAAGATACGACTGCCGGGGACTATGGCGCCATTTGAGATGCTGTGCGCAGATTGCCTCGAGGAGACGGCTCAGCTGGCGTGGCATGTTGTAAAACGTAGATTAGTCTTACAGAGTCTTAACTGATGTGACGGGACGAGAGCCATGGGTTGTATATGTCATGGTAATTCTGGGAAGTACAAGAAAAAAGGAATAACTGCCAATGAAACTTACCAAAATTGTCACCTGAAGTCAACCCAAACGTTATGGATTGTGCCGCCTTAACCTTTTGTGTTTAACTTAATTCAAATTTACCAATATCCTAGCTGCAATTCTAACCCTGCATGAGGTAGTCGCCATTAATTTATGTGCCAATCAATTCATTATGTGTATAACAAGAAGTCGAGACCTGGAGATCCCGACTCCGTTGGCCTTTCACCTTCCTCGTTTTTGATTGAATGGATAGACCATGCTATTCTTCTTACTCGCTAGACTGTCGCCCTTTCCTCTATCCAGAGACCAGGCCTTTCCCTTTTCATCACACTTTGTACCTTTATTGTGCACGATCCTTTATAGTGTGAATATGCCTAACGAAAGTTATCTGACATGGCAAGTATTTAGCGCACGACATGTACGCAGCTGTCTAGACATGACAAAGCCATTGGTATAATTTGCAAGCAATTGCACAACATGCACGGCATGCATACCTACTTACCGGTGTGTTTACTTCAAGTGCATTCTGCAAGGCGTACTTGTTTGTGAAATGGCTCTCGAGAATCGCTCCGTCACTCCGTTCCTGTTCTTAACCCGCGGTACAGCCATAGCTATATGTTCTTATTCGCACCTTTCTGCGCTCAGGGTTGCGGAGAACAAAAAGGTGCGCCAGGCTGTGGCTCTGGAGCTGAATTTCGTCACCTCCAATCTGCAGTACCTGCGAGAAGAGCTGTCTGACCTCAACAGCTCGGTGGAAATCTACCAGGGACAGGACAACAAGTAAGGCGCGATGGCTCTGCCGAGATATTGTCGATGCTCAGTCGTCGAACGATGCGCTTAGGGTTGCAGGGTGTGTCCCTGACTCCTGCGCGCAGTATGACGTTAGTTAATCATAGTTTAATACTATTTAATGGCATATGATAGTCTCGGTATTCTACATACATCCATTATGATTCTTTGCTCGTCGTCAAAATGAACATCACGAGTTAAAACATTCACCGAATTGATAACATCTCATCACAACGGAAACAAGCGTTCAGTCTCATAAACGTGTCTTATGCTATCGTATTTAATCCGGAACTGCCATCTTAGGTACATTAAGCCTGCCTTTGTGTTTATGATTCATGAGCGATTTTAAGCAATTATTATCTGTGTCTTCCGAGTTGATAATTATACCTACATGGGCTTCGTTGCTTCCTATTATTATCGTTATCATGTAGAGAAACTTGCATTCAGCTTGTTTTCACGGATGGAGCTGGTTTAGTTCTGGAACTTCCGACCTCTTGATCTTTGGCTGGGTCACGATCTACATAAATCACGGCATGATTCTCGTAGGCCACGAACAAGTATCTCGCATGTTTCACGAGCGTTCATCGTTTATAATTGTCGTATTTTATTAGGTGGATTCATGCACTGTATCTCACGCTAAAGCCGCACAAAATTAATAGCATAGGCTTCGCATCAATAAGCATGGCTCAACGCTGCTCCACCTAAATCGTAATCATCAATATCACGTTGAAATCGTTAAGTTTGTTCCATAATGGAGGTCGATGTTCTGAGCTGACGAAGTTCACGACGGATACGCAGCGTAAGCATGCAAGGAGCTTTGCCCAGGCTTCGGATTTCCCTAACATTGTGCGCTTTGGAGCGATGAACTAAACTGCCCATACCACCCACTTAAGCCGGGTTTTCTTCTCGTTTTCAGTGGATCACCCTACATTCCGATGATTCCGTTTGGACTCAAGGAGACAAAGTACATCGACTTCGGAGACGCATTCAAGGTATGCATTGATGTCTCGCCTAATCTCCTCATGCATGGCGCCACGTCAGGGACTTAATGGCGCTCCCATGGTAATCCTCATCAATATGTTGATCGCCTTGAGTCGTTTTTTATTGGCGACCAGCGTTCCGGGTAAAGCCGCTCCTTGCTGTGACCTTCCACGAAATGTACAGAGGCGGCTTGTCATGACGGATTCATGTCGTGTCGGATTCATGACAGGCATTCATGGATTCAAGTCGTGACAGGGGTTCATGTGCACTGTGCAGTCTGTCACGAGGCACGGCGTAGACCGACAACGCTTCGAGGAATGCATTAGTTCGTGTTATTTTTAACAGACGTAACTGATGTTTAACAGACGCTTAAGTCTCTTATGGTACCGGTGAATGACGGAACCTAGAAATACTTGTACGACGTTTCGTGAGTGTTATTGATAAGTCAGTATTATCACATTACATTTAGGCTCACTCTCACGTAGACAGTTTCAAAACCTCGAAATGAAGTTGAATCAAAGTCGTATGTGACTGTGGCCTTGTTGCATTTCGAATATCTTGCAATAGTAACTAATACAATTGTTGAAGTTGATTAGTTTTAACTCTACTCCAGCGAATACCATCTTGGTTGAGGGGCAGTATGCGACTCCCCTCAGTTTGGGGTCTACATTACTGGCCTTCCTCTCTTACGGCCTTCCTCTCATGTCCGGTCCCCTGCGTCCCTGCCGACCCCGTCTAAAGCAGTGCCAGCAGCGTGACGCCACTCGCTCCTCTGGGCTCTGACAGATATGTAACTATCCCAGCTTGAGCGATCCAGCCCCAGAACGGTCATCATCAAACGATCCGTCACCCGGCCTCCCAGGCCGGCGAGATCCATGGATCGCTCGAGTCACGTGACTGAGACAGATCGCCTCCCACTATCAATGGAATGGAGCACATTGTTCTGGGTGGTGGGCAGACCCAGCGTGTTCTAAAGGGAGCGTGCCGGTGTTGGTTATTTCCCAGCGCGGTTTGAATAAGTCCCTTTCCGTGTTGAGCTGGTTGTTTTTGTGCGGTTAAATTATTGTGGTGATGTAATGCCTGGGAGACGGTTACGGAACAGGGTCTCGGTGTGTTTTCAGGACTTTATTCTGGAGCACTACAGCGATGACGCTGACAAGTATACCGGAGCAATCCAGGACTTCACCGATATCAGACAGGTAAGTTACGCTGAGCAGCGATACTCAGATTGGTTACTCAGTATTGCGCGAGAAAGACCGTGGAAAACCCGTCCTGATGTCTTGAAAGAGTTAATTTGTAGAAAATGTGTTACACTTACCATGTTTTACGTGATCTATCTCAAAACAATTAACTATGCACCGCTGAAGTAAAACACGTTTGTTCGCTGCGTGCGAGAGAGAAAGCTGGACGATGCAGGGGCAATGTAGAACACACTGGCGGTGTTTCGGCACGAAACCAGAGTTTTACCGCACCGGGCCCGTTCGAAGTCTGCCCCGCCGTCCGGACGTTCCGCGCCGCGCCGTGGCGTACCGTGACGTGATGTGACATGACGTGACTCTTCGGGTCCTCCCGATCCTCCCCGCGGTCGGAGGGTCACGTCACGGACTGCGTGTCTGTCCAACATGTCCAGCCGGTCCCTCGCGAGGAATGACTCCGTACTGGCAACTGGACATCACGAGGGAGCAGCAGGACACGGCCATCCGTCGCTTCCTCGTCACGCGCCGCCCCACCGCGCCGCCCCAAGACAGGACACGACGGTTCCACGCCGCAGTTACCGTTACCCCCCCCCCCCCCCCCCCCTCCCTCCCCTGACGACTTTGGCTGAAGGATCCGGTAATTACCAGAGAAACACAGAAGGACACGCGCACTCGGAACTGTTTGCTAGCCCGTTTGACAGCTTTCTCGCGTCCGCTTCTGGTGCGCGCCGATGTTGACTAATCCCGGTCTAAGGACCTGTTGTTGGCGGTCTCGTGGCCCGTATGCAAATGCGGCCGATAACCTCCCGGGACTCGGCCTGGGCGGCGCTCCAGAGGGCGGCCGCGCGGGTCGAGCCGCCGCGCCGGCACGGTCGCTGTCACGTGACTCGTGCCATATGACACAGCGCTCCGCTCGACACGGAGGCAGGATGTGCCCCTTCAAACGTGGCACTCGTGATTCGCAGCTCGGCTCCGCTCAGCGGGAAAGCGAGACCTTCCCACGATTGTAGATGCTCTATTTGTCCGTTATTTCCTAGTGCTCGTAACTAAGACCTTCATGGACAATCACTTAGGTATACGATGAGGAAATAGTGGTTGGGGATTTCATGCTGGCTGGCGGTGATAATATCTGATGCGGAAGGCGTAATGGTTTCGATACTTGATCGCTTCTGATCGACAGGATCGCTGCGAGCGGATTTTGCCTGTGGCGACACATTCTGGCCATCGAAGCGGCCTACGTAAACCACAATGCGCTGGAACCAATACGCCGATAGATGTTAATGTTATGTTCTATTGAACATAGATGTTTAGTCAACACAACACCGTTTTCCTCTCGGCTTTGTAACGCTATTGTTTTCCGGAAGGATGTTTAAAATAAGTGGGTATTGATGACAAATTGTTAGCTTCTAACAAATCCAGTTTACTTTCAACAGTAAGATAGCACTCAGCAGCACGACACACTGCACATCCCTCCCTCCCTTTCGAACGGTGTCACGCCTCACTATCGGTCCACGTCAGTAAGATAGCATTCAGCAGCACGTCACACTGCACATCCCTCCCTCCCTTTCGAACGGTTTCACGCCTCACTATCGGTCCACGTCAGTAAGATAGCACTCAGCAGCACGACACACTGCACATCCCTCCCTCCCTTTCGAACGGTTTCACGCCTCACTATCGGTCCACGTCAGTAAGATAGCACTCAGCAGCACGACACACTGCACATCCCTCCCTCCCTTTTGAACGGTTTCACGCCTCACTATCGGTCCACGTCAGTAAGATAGATTACAATGCATAATATCAGTTTCATGATGCATTAAACGACATGAATGAAGGCCCATACACGATAAAAACTTCGTGACAAAGCATCGGTTACGAAAGATGTAACAGTAAGTGAAGTTACGCATGCAATTACAGGGTTTTTGTTTACATCGCCAAAATCGGTGGCAAAAAGATTTATTTATTTATTTATGTATTTATTTATTGCGAATCTTTGTGGGATCCAATCGACCAACTGGCTCTTACCACCACAGTGTCATACAGATTGAGTATAGCTGCTGAGGGCATTGTCATGATACAAAATAGCATGCACTCGAAAAAATTGTAAAAGACATAAAATTCAGTAAGATAAAAGTACAGATGAACAATACAACCATATGCAAAATAAAAGCAATATGAATGAGAATGGTTAAACTCGTAGATGGACGATATGGATGGTGGAGCACATTGATGACTATTGACTAACGCTCCGCAAACAGTAAAATACAGACGGTACCTGGTCACCCACAGCCTATGTCGGGGAGAGCAACAATTCCCTGACGCGTCTTTTAAATTCTCTCACATCTCCAGTTCGCCGCACATCAGCGGGGAGACCGTTCCACGCTCGAATCGGTCTGACCGGCGCGGACTTGCGTGTTGCTTCTAGCCTGCATCGCTGAGTGTGAAGGGCACCAGCCTCGGACGCACGGGTAGCTCGCTCGGTCACATCTGCTCGGTACCTCACCAAAGACCTGAGATTTTCCGGTGCATCCTCTCTGTTCACTAGTCGGTGGATTAGCAGGCAGTCTCTCTGCTGAATAATGCTTTCAAATGGTAGCCAACTGAGCTGGCGCCGTGATTCAGAAATGTGGTCAAATTTGCGCTTTTTCATCACGACGCGCGCGGCAAAGTTAATGACCTTCTCGACTCGCTGACGCAGCGAACTAGTGGGTGGAGCCCAGGCCGGCAAACAGTATGTCACATGAGGGAAGGCGAGCGCCTGTACCAATGTTATTAGGGTTGACTTTGGAAGAGTGAGGCTCAATTTTTTCAGTGTGATGAGGATTCCGAAGCAACGTTTTACTACTCTGGCTGTCTGCTTCTCCATGGTAAGATGCTGATCGAGCAAGACTCCTAAAATTTTGATATGGTCCGCTGGCATCAATGAGACGTCATCAAAGCTTACGCTGAAGTTCGATGCCTTTTTTATGGCAGACGGTGTTCCAAATAGAGACATCTCAGTTTTACTAGGGTTAGCTTTAAGCCCGTTCGTTTTGAACCAGTTGGAAAGACGGGCTAAATCGCCCTCCACCTTGTCTTTTAGCACCGTCAATCCTTCCTTAGAAGGAGGAGCGCTGTGGATGATGGCGGTGTCATCTGCGTAGGAGACAATTTTGCATTGGTCAGAAAGATGGCAATGGAGATCATTAGTGAACATGTTGAATAAGATTGGTCCGAGGATGCTGCCCTGAACGACTCCGAAATCTACCGGCTCTAGCGCGCTACCCCCCTTCACAGACTGTGTTCTACTCCTAAAATAGTCATCAAACCAATGGGACGACACACCGTACCACTCAAGCTTCGCCAGAAGGGTACCGCGGCCGACGCAGTCAAACGCCTTTGAAAGGTCACATGACGTGATGCATGTCACATGCCCCCTGTCTCGGTTGTCTGAGATGGCGCTGACCACGTCGACAACAGCGTCCTCTGTGGAGTGTCCCGGTCGATATGCGTACTGGGTGGGCGACATCACGTGATTTTCAGTTAAATATTCTAACAATTCTAAACTAACCACTTTTTCCGCAAGTTTCCCTATTACGCTCAAAACACTGACAGGCCTAAAATTGCTTGGTTGCGTCCTACTCCCAGTTTTGTGGATCGGCACAACAATCGCACGTTTCCAGTGTGCGGGCACTACCCCCTTCACAATTGACATATTCACCACATGGAGAATGTGAGGCGCCACACCGCAAAGCATCGCCGAACGATCACGAGCGAGACACCATCACTTCCCACCGCCGAAGAGTCCGACATCCGGCGCAGAGCGAGGCCGAGTTCAGGCAGTGTAGCCGGCCGCACACGGAACCCGGCGCTGATGACAGTCGGCGGCCGGGGCGGCACAGGGTTGCCCGGCTGCGCAGCGAGTCCCTCCGCGATACGGCGGCCCACGCCCGCGAAGTAGGTGTTGAACTGATCGGCCGACGCTGCGTCCAGGCTGGTGTCTGTTTTACTTGTTTTGGTACTTGTTTTACTTGTTTTGGTAAAAAGATCCGCGTATGTGACATGCCCTTTGTTTCGTTTGGACATCGTATTAATTTCTGCCGCACCATTAAAGGGAAATATTGACCTTTTCCCACACGAGAAAAAAAAATGGAGTTATTACTTGAAATCGACAGACGAGACCAAAATATATTGTATATTCATAAATTTTGCATAAAAACTTTCCTACCGAAAGATATTTCAAGTTAAACTTCATAAGCGTTCCACACTTTTAACGACCGGTACTTGCAGAGTTGCAAGTACTTTTGGTCCTCATCAAACTGCGGGCTTTTCCCGTATTGCTGTTTTACGCAATGGAGTGGAAAATATATTTTGCGTTTTGCTTGTTGTGATTATATGCCCGACGATCCTCTACAGTTAACGGCCATTGAATAAAAAGGTAACCAAATTAGCAGTTAACATATAACTATATAATATAACGGCGGCCTAGTTAGTAGTTGCGACCCTCAATTTTTGAGAATTGCTGCATTTATTTTTAACAGGAGTTTTGTAAAGTTTTCTCTGGCTGTATATAACACTATGCTTTATATTATCATGAAAAATAATATTTGTTCCCAAAAAAAATAACAAACAATACAAAAACTGGCAATTAAATCGGAAGCTCATCGATGCACATCGACGGCGACCTATTTATTGTCGGCGATTTGTTTAGAGGTAATTCATATTCAACGTTGAACAAATTGATACAAAAGCGTGTCGCTTTCCCATAGTGGAGGGAAAACACCGATCATGAACTCCTAGAAGCATATGTACTTGCTTTTTAATTTTCCCGAACTTCCAACTTTGAATTAGGGAATAATTTTATTTAATTCTCAAATTTAGATCAAATCATTGTAATGCCATAACGGTAGCCAAAGAAATTGTTGCCAACAAAAATCAAAAGGTCATTATTTCCCTTTAAGACCGTATTTATGTTTGTCACACCGTTCAGTCTGTGACGTCACGTTTGTATCCGCAGGCGATGCGCACCCCACAGCGGAACCAGACAGGACTGGCGCTGTTGTTCGAGTACTACAACCAGCTCTATTTCATCGAGAGGCGCTTCTTCCCTCCCGACCGCAGCCTCGGCATCCACTTCGAATGGTAAGTGCCGAGTGAGCGGCGAAAGCGCGCCATTCGAATGGTGAGTGAGCTTCGGAAGCTTTCCATTCGAATGGTGAATAAGCTTCGGAAGCTTTCCATTCGAATGGTGGGTGAGCTTTGGAATCTCGCCATTAGAATGATGATGATCTGCGAAAACTAGCCATTCGAATGGTGAGTGAGCTTTGGAATCTCTCCATTCGAATGTTGAATGAGCTTCGGAAGCTCGCCATTCGAATGGCGAGTGAGCTTCGTGGAAACTCGCCCTCCCCTCGCAGCACCCTTCACAGAAACCCGCTGAATGCAGCGTATGCATTTATCACCGTCATGTCGCCTTGTAACATCCTCGCATACCAACTGGAGCCTCGGAATGCACCGGGGATGGTGATTGGAGCCTCGGAATGCACCGGGGATGGTGATTGGAGCCTCGGAATGCACCGGGGATGGTGATTGGTCCTCAGCATACCTGCGCGCCTCAGGTTGAGAAAGAAGACATGCCGTTTCACCGCGGCCTCGCATGTCTTCGTCATGACCTCGCCATTCGTTCCCTTTGAGTGGCGAGTATTGTAGCCACTCGAACCGACCTCAAATATTGTCCCGCCCCTGGCTCCGAGTGATGCTCGGCCTTGGCATGCACTTGAGGTGGATGATAACCTGCTGAAAGAGCGTCCCTCCCAGGCAACTGAACGCTGGAGTGGTGCACCGCTCCTCGTCTCCTGCGGCCGTCGACCCTTCGCAGTACCTCCTCACGCGGTGTCAAGTTCTGGCAGAGCGCCGCGTGAGTGTTTTTACTCTACTATCGTATAACGCCACGCCTCGGGCTCCCACATCTCAGCTTTCATCACTTCCTTCGCTGCTCGTTCCGCCCTCCACCTCGCTGCGCCGCGCCGCGGCGTTGCTACCGTTTGAAATCAGCCCACGCTGCACGCTTCCGCTACCATCCCGGGCCGGCCTCGCCACCGAATCGCTGTCACCCGTGGCCTATCCGTGACTCAGTGCTGCACCATCCGTGGTCCGTGGTCCGGTTGGCCGTGAGTCAGACTATGGCAGGCCAGCTGTCCGTCTCTGCAGTGAGGCGCGGCATCAGCCGCCCGGCGCCAGCGCACCCAGGGTCGTATAATGCACCTGAGTGCACCTGCACTGACGGCGGCGGCGGCGGTGGCGGCGGCGGCGGCGGCGGCGGCGGCGGCGGCGGCGGGCCGGGTTCTGGGTACTCGGCAGGACGGCCCGGGGCTCATGGCTGGGGCTCACCCAGACCGGTCCGATCGGGAAGAGGCTGGCTGGGGGACACCCGACACAGTGACACCCGACACAGTGACACCCGACACAGAGACACCCGGCACAGTGACACCCGGCACAGTGACACCCGGCACAGTGACACCCGGCACAGTGACACCCGACACAGAGACACCCGACACAGAGACACCCGACACAGTGACACCCGGCACAGTGACACCCGGCACAGTGACACCCGGCACAGTGACACCCGGCACAGTGACACCCGGCACAGTGACACCCGGCACAGTGACACCCGGCACAGTGACACCCGACACAGTGACACCCGGCACAGTGACACCCGACACAGTGACACCCGGCACAGTGACACCCGGCACAGTGACACCCGGCACAGTGACACCCGGCACAGTGGCACCCGGCACAGTGACACCCGACACAGTGACACCCGACACAGTGACACCCGGCACAGTGACACCCGGCACAGTGACACCCGGCACAGTGACACCCGACACAGTGACACCCGACACAGTGACACCCGACACAGTGACACCCGTCACAGTGACACCCGACACAGTGACACCCGACACAGTGACACCCGATACAGTGACACCCGTCACAGTGACACCCGACACAGTGACACCCGACACAGTGACACCCGACACAGTGACACCCGACACAGTGACACCCGACACAGTGACACCCGACACAGTGACACTCGACACAGTGACACCCGACACAGTGACACCCGACACAGTGACACCCGACACAGTGACACCCGACACAGAGACACCCGACACAGTGACACCCGACACAGTGACACCCGGCACAGTGACACCCGACACAGTGACACCCGACACAGTGACACCCGACACAGTGACACCCGTCACAGTGACACCCGGCACAGTGACACCCGACACAGTGACACCCGGCACAGTGACACCCGACACAGAGACACCCGACACCCGACACAGTGACACCCGACACAGTGACACCCGACACAGTGACACCCGACACAGAGACACCCGACACAGTGACACCCGGCACAGTGACACCCGACACAGTGACACCCGTCACAGTGGCATCCGACACAGTGACACCCGTCACAGTGACACCCGGCACAGCTCGGACGGTGGCACTGGAAAGTATCGAGTGGGTTTCACTTTTCATGCTGGCTGACTGGCTTGAGTGGAGGCAGCGTCCGCCGGTCGTCTGTCGCTCGTCACCGTTCGGTGGGCGGTGGGCGATGGGCGACGGGTGACGGGCGACGGGCGACGGGCGACGGGCGACGGGCGACGGGCGACGGGCGGTGGGCGGTGGGCGATGATCGGTGGGCGAAGGGCGGTGGGCGATGGGCGGTGGGCGGTGAGTGGTGGGTGGAATCCAGCCCTGTCACCAGCCAGGACCGGCTGGGAACGAGACAGTGTCCCACGCCAGCTGGCTCGCGGTCTCACGTCGAACGCTGGGCCATTCGGGGAGGGTGCGCCTGTCCCATGGCACTCCAGACCGACCAGCCATCGCGACAACGGAGCCACCACAGGCCGACGTGGAGCCGATAGCTAAGCTGCTTCCTTACGCTGGTGCCACATTGACGCTATATTGCAAGCTTGTCTCACTTCACCTGGGAGTCTGTCTTGGACCCTATAACCAATGTCTTTTGGTCTCGCACGCGTTTATGGGCAACGATGGCCGACCAAATGGCGGGTGATCTCTGTTGCTAGCCTGCCAGTGACCAATAACCTCTGGACTGGCCAGTGACCAATAACCTCTGGTGATGACTGGCCAGTGATCGGTAACCCTTTCTGGTGACCGATCCGTGACCCGTGACCTCTGTTCCACCGGACCCGGTGCCACTGGGGATCCGTCACGTACCTACCTCAGACTACCGCGTTGTGTTACGGTGGTCGTCCCATGACCACGGGGTCACCATGGTACCACACACAGAGCGCCACGCCGCTCCATCCCAGCCACCTGGACTCGACCGCGGCTCTAACCCCGTGGCTGACGGCGGTCTGGCGTGGTACGGCCACCAAGTGTGTTCACACAGTCGACTCGACTATTAGCTTCTATTATACAGGGGTGAACAAACGCCAACAGAACCGTGATATACACAATATCGCGAACATCCGGATCCATGTTAGGACAAACAACATGCAAAACAACCTTTGGGAAAGCCACCGGACCCGCAGTTCTCATAAACTTTCCATATAACCACGCATGAGTCTCGTTTTTGCAACAGTAGTTCAAATGTTCCCGATGTGTTGCAGCACGTTGAGTTGTGCCCAATTTGCCCACCTCTTCCCCCGCAGCTGCCCCCGCGTGCCGCCACCACCTGCCGCCTGCCAGCGATACCGCTGCAGCCAGGCTGGCCGCGCACGGACGCCACCATCGCCATCGGTCGTTAACGATGGCCCATCGTTATGGCTGGATCGCGTGCCGTTCTGCCGGCCGGTACAGCCCTCAGCCCCGCCGTGGCGCCGCCGCCTCCTGTGCTGCACGGTGACATGTTTTCGCTGAAAATCCACCCGCCTCGGTATGTCACCAGCTGGCGGTACTCGGGTTATACCAGGAGCGGCAAGGAGCCTACTGCCGTGGGTGTCAGAGTCGGCGGGGGACTGCCGTGGGTGTCCGAGTCGGCGGGGGACTGCGGTGGGTGTCCGAGTCGGCGGGGGACTGCGGTGGATGTCCGAGTCGGCGGGGGACTGCGGTGGGTGTCCGAGTCGGCGGGGGACTGCGGTGGGTGTCCGAGTCGGCGGGGGACTGCGGTGGGTGTCGAGTCGGCGGGGGACTGCGGTGGGTGTCGAGTCGGCGGGGGACTGCGGTGGGTGTCCGAGTCGGCGGGGGACTGCGGTGGGTGTCCGAGTCGGCGGGGGACTGCGGTGGGTGTCCGAGTCGGCGGGGGACTGCGGTGGGTGTCGAGTCGGCGGGGGACTGCGGTGGGTGTCGAGTCGGCGGGGGACTGCGGTGGGTGTCCGAGTCGGCGGGGGACTGCGGTGGGTGTCCGAGTCGGCGGGGGACTGCGGTGGGTGTCCGAGTCGGCGGGGGACTGCGGTGGGTGTCGAGTCGGCGGGGGACTGCGGTGGGTGTCCGAGTCGGCGGGGGACTGCGGTGGGTGTCCGAGTCGGCGGGGGACTGCGGTGGGTGTCGAGTCGGCGGGGGACTGCGGTGGGTGTCGAGTCGGCGGGGGACTGCGGTGGGTGTCGAGTCGGCGGGGGACTGCGGTGGGTGTCCGAGTCGGCGGGGGACTGCGGTGGGTGTCCGAGTCGGCGGGGGACTGCGGTGGGTGTCGAGTCGGCGGGGGACGCGTCCGGTGTTGGCGGGGGACCCGTCCGGTGTTGGCGGGCGACCTGTCCGGTGTTGGCGGGCGACCTGTCCGGTGTTGGCGGGCGATCTGTCCGGTGTTGGCAGGTGGCCTGTCCGGTGTTGGCGGGTGGCCTGTCCGGTGTTGGTGGGCGACCTGTCCGGTGTTGGCGGGCGACCCGTCCAGTGTTGGCGGGTGGCCTGTCCGACGGTGGCGATCGAGAGGTGGCGGTCGCGAGGTGGCGAGATCGCGAGGTGGCGTCGCGAGGTGGCGGTCGCGAGGTGGCGGTCGCGAGGTGGCGAGATCGTGAGCCTCTGATAACCGCCGCGCGTCACTTCGATTCGTCGACGGAGCGCGTCTGACCCGGATTTCACTTCCAGTTCGGCCACTGACCGGCGGACAGAGTACACTACACACCTCCGGTTGGCACCAGCTCGCACGCCCCGCACACCGCGATCGCAGGTCACGATCATACAAACTGGATCGACAATTCTACGCAACGCGCACGCTTAGGATAATTACGTGCGAAACAATACCGTAAGGCTAAGCCGAGCTCGTTTAATATCAGATACTCAGGAACTTCGATTGGTTAAAAGCTTACGCATTTGTATCAATCCTACGGGCAGCCCTGGAGTCGCATTTTCGTTGAATCTCCTATCTGAAGCTGATCTTTCTGGCAGTACCCTGCACCTCTGCCCCCCCCCCCCCGTCCTTCCCCGCCCAGAAGCGTATCTCAACAGTTAGCCATGCCGCCAGCCAAGCCGGTGAGCCCGTAACCCGGTGAGCCTGTGAGTGTGAGCCCGTGAGCCTGTGAGCTCGTGGGCCGGTGAGCCCATGAACCCATGATCCGGTGAGGCTGTGAGCCTGTGAGCTCGTGGCCCGGTGAGCCCGTGAACCCGTGAGCCGGTAAGCCCGTGAACCCGTGAGCCGGTGAGCCCGTGAGCCGGTGAGCCCGTGAGCCCGTGAGCCCGTGATCCGGTGAGCCCGTGAACCCATGAGCCGGTGAGCCCGTGAGCCGTGAGCCCGTAAGCCGGTGAGCCGGTGAGCCCGTAAGCCGGTGAGCCCGTAAGCCGGTGAGCCCGTAAGTCGGTGAGCCTGTGAGCCCGTGAGCCGTGAGTCCATGAGCTGGTGAGCACCGTGAGCCGGTGAGCACCGTGAGCCCGATCCCCGTGGGCACCCGAGCGGCACAGTGCGATGTTTACGACCCACAGCCTGTCTGATGAGGCGTAACGTCGTCTTGACATTCCTGCGCGCGTCCGCCGGGGACCCAAAGCGGTGGTGTTATTCGTCTGCGACTACATCCCGACTGGAATGGCCGGCGACTACATCCCGACTGGAATGGCCGGCGCCTTTCATTGAGCGCCCCGCGGCGACTGGGCGGACCAAGGCCCTATAACCGACGAGATGGACCGACTGTGAGGTCCGACTCCCGGATCTAGGACCTGGGTGTCCTTGGGCAAGGGCAGGCAGGCGGGGGTGGAGGGGGTGCAGGGGTGCAGGCCGACTGGTGGTGTTGTGTGCGGTCGTGCTAGCCAGCCGGGTGGACGTGGGTTGGAGACCGAAAATGACGGCGGTTTGGTGACCGAATCGAGGAAGAATTTAGCCGGAAAGTCGAGACTGATGACCATATTGCAGCATGCAGTGCGTGGGCGACAGATGCCCGAATGTTCAACGCACGCAAGGGTTAATCGGGCCAAATTTGTTGCTGGTAAAGGAAGTCGTTTAAACTTCACCGAATCCTGCTATTTTAATCATCGTTTTCTTTCATGTTCAGCAGTGGGTAGCTTTGACTGCCGACAGCTAACCGGGCGGATTTGATTTCCTTGATTTAAACAGTTGCGTCGTTGAAAAATGAATTCCCCATTTTTCGCTGACCCCAAATGCGTCTCGACACACGATGATGCATTTCTTTCACCCCATTGCACATCGTCCTAAAAAGTGGTAATTTTTCATCGTCGATAAAAATCGCTGTCACTGGTAATGACACTATTCATCACCTCACAATGCACCCGAACACCATAACGCCGTCTATAAATTCCCCCGACCAATTGAGATCTGGAGCAGCACTGGTGACTCGGGCAAAGCGGGACACTTGGGCATGTGTCGACTTTCTGACGATTTTTCGCCGTAAGTCACGAAGGAGAGTGAAAAGCACCAACACACGATCGCACTGAATCTAAGGCACGACAGCTGTGAAAAGTAGCCACAATTTTCCCATGAAATATTCCAGGCTTGTGGATTCTCATCATGTGGAAAACGCTCTTGTACATTTTCGTAGAAGATTGTAGAGATCACCACATGGTCCTCGGCTCGAAGATCGCCACATGGTCCTCGGCTCGAAGATCGCCACATGGTCCTCGGCTCGAAGATCGCCACATGGTCCTCGGCTCGAAGATCGCCACATGGTCCTCGGCTCGAAGATCGCCACATGGTCCTCGGCTCGAAGATCGCCACATGGTCCTCGGCTCGAAGATCGCCACATGGTCCTCGGCTCGAAGATCGCCACATGGTCCTCGGCTCGAGATACCGTCTGTGCTTTGTTATCTTATAGCATGAATTTATATGTTCCGGAAACCTGCATCATATTATGTCGCTTTGTATCCGTGCCTGGCAGTACCAGTGTAATAGGTACAACACCAGACGTCAGTCCAGACCAGCGGCCGAACATTTGTGGTTTGCACACATCCTGATATTTGAAAAGATAGACGTCAAATACCAATATGTTAATGAGCGGTGTAAGATGAGTTGTTATACTGCAGACGGTCATTATTTACATGTTTGTACTTTACTGCGATTTCCCTCCTACCTGTGAGTCTAATTAGTGCCATGCAATAGGTACTTTTTAAGACGGACTTACACAATAAGCCGAGTACAAATCTTATGTATATTGCTTTCCACGGATGAATAGGCAGCCTTCGTGCTATCTCCATCATTAAAACGTAAATCACTTGTTTGCGATTATAATGTTTATTATGAGCTGCACGCTGTGTCTTGTTAGTGGCTTACAAGTCAGACAGTAAGCCCTCTTTAATTGAAAAGTTGCTATACTGCGAAACGTAACTCTCTTATTGATCGGGGATACCTTTTCAGCCAGACGTCTGCGACAACCATCGCCACCGTTCCGCCTCACGAGATGAATATATTTTCCTCAGTGACCACAAATCCCAGTGACATACCACATGGGCAAAACCTTATTTGAACGTCGCATGGGTCTGCCAGTGTGCTTATAATGGCCCAACAGTCTCGCACCCCATTCCCTCACTCCTCTATTACACCGCCTCTGCCCCTGTCCTCGGGTACCCTCCCTTCACTCCTCTCTTACACCGCCTATGCCCCTGTCCACAGGTATGACTCCCTGACCGGCCTTCCAAGCTGCCAGCGTACGGTGGCCTTTGAGAAGGCCTCCGTGCTGTTCAACATGGCGGCGCTCTACAGTCAGCTGGCGGCTCGAGAGGAGCGAGGCACACAGGAGGGACTCGACAGCGCCGTCGACAGCTACCTCCGAGCTGCTGGCATATACAGGTACAGACACATGCTGGGGAAGCAGCACAGAGCTGGAGTTGCCAGCTGCGAGAGCTGTGGCAACCACGTACTATCTGCAAATTGCAATTGAAAAGCCTGCTTAAGCCTTTCAATAATGCTTATAATGTTTTAGGCGTTTAAAGGAATGTCATGTGTGTTGCATTTTACATCTGATTTCAGTGCTAACTAGTCTCGTAAATTCGGTCAGTAGTTCAGTACTCATTGCCTAATTTGTCACAAGCAAGTCAACACTCCAAACAGAATGGTCGCATTCGCAACCTAACCCTTCAGCAGCAGCCTTGTGCAGCCTTGGTCGCCACACGGACCGCACCTGCCGTATCACCTGAGATATCATCTGCTCGCCGGGACACATTGTCACGCAGTCTGATGTCGGCCCGATCTCTATCCTCCACTTCACACAGCCTACCGCGGGGCCAGTAACGCTTTAAGTTCCGATAAGCCGTGTCATGTAGTTTACGCCCCCTCCCCCCTCCCCCCGACTCCGGCAGGTACATCCTGGAGAACTTCTCTAACGCTCCTAGCCGGGACCTGGACGCGGACGTGCTGGACGTGCTGTCGAACCTGCTGCTGGCCCAGGCGAAGGAGTGTCTCTTGGAGAAGCTGCTGCTGCCGACGGAGAAGCTGGACCTGGGCGGGCAGCTGGATATCGGACAGGAGGCGGCACAGGTGGGATATTTGTATTTCACACGTTTGTGCCTGATGGTATGATTTCACACATATTTGTAACTGTTGTTCGATTTCACTTCGAACGTTCGTCGGATTTCGTTTATTTCTCGTGAGACACCTATTGCAGGAGTTCAATGACACTACAGAGGAGTCAACGAAATATAATGCATCAAGCTGAAGCTCGAAGTCACGACCACTTGCTGACCGGTGTCGTGGCGCATGGCTAGGCTCCGGAGACTGACCACCATTGTTGTATGCCTGCAGGTTTCGGAAACCTACCACCGGCTGAGAGAGCAGATGGCAGCACCGTCGGTGCAGGAGTCGCTGCCGCTCTCGTGGCAGCAGCTGATTCACATCAAGGAGGTCTACTACACGGCACTGTCGCACCACCACTTCGCCGTCGGTGAGTGCTCCTCCCCGAGCTGAGAGAGGGCTTATTTTGTTGTTTTGTTTAGTGCCCGTCTAGTGTCTTGCCTTGCCCGTCATACCTTGCCCGATGCAAATCGTTTATATGGGGTATTTACTCCACGATTGGTGCGGTGCGGCCGCCGGCCAGTTCGTTCCGCTTGAGATGGTCGACATGGTTTACGTTAGCGTGGAGACCTTGATCCCCGAGATACCGAGACCACCTGTGTGTCGTGTGCAGTGGCGTACCCAGGATTCACTCCAGGAGGAGGCAATTTTTTTTTATCAGGGAGGCATAAGGTACCCCCACCAAAAAACTCACCGGATTTGGCTCTATATTTTCAGAGGGGCATATTGTCAACATTTTTCCCTATAAGAAATAAAAAAGAACTTAATTTTTTTCGAAATAGGACCCTTCTGGCCCTATTTCCAAAGGGGCACATACGGCCAAGTACGGACCTTCAGGAGGGGGAAATCCCCCCCCCCCCCTTGGGTACGCCTGGGTACGCCCCCTGTCCCCCTGGGTACGTGATATTCCTCCGTCAAACATGGTCGTGTGCCGTACGTTGTGTAATAGTTTACCGGACGGCAGCTTGGCCAGTCAGAGTCGATTGGTCAGTTTTCCCGTTACATAGCATCGATAACAAGCAAACGGTGTTCTGCTATCTGGGTTAAATTATACCTGTATTGGGCATGGCTGAACTTGTTAGAGTTCGTTTGCCTCGCCTTGACTAGATACAAATTGTTTTTGGCACGGCAATGGTAGTGTGTTAACGTGAATTTGCATATCTCCTACTCGCCGAACAAACATAGCTTTCGGCGCGTCTATTAAACAAAATTATCCTCAGATCAGCATCACGGCTGCTCAATCAAACAATCTCAATCTCAATCAAACAAGGGACGGCATGATAAATTCACAGTGCGATTGGTGTATGATCGTATGTGTTGCCATCTCTTCATATGCCTACAGAAGCGCGAGAGATATTTGATGTGACTCGGTCTGTCTGATGTGGTTTACGTCTGGAGTTGGGTGAGACGGTTTGATCTAATGAGTCTCCTCATTCTCCCCACAGGTCTGCTGGAGCACGAGGGTTCGCTGACTCGCAGGATGGCCGACACCCTGCAGCTGTCGCAGAGGGACCGCGAGGGTCAGCTGCTCAGTGTAGAGAACAAGGTGCCGAAGAACAAGGTGCAGAAGGATTACCTCGGTGAGTTGGCTGGAGTTCAAACTGCGGGGGATACACACTTTCCCGAGTTCAAACTGCTCTGAGAGGAAAAACGCGCGCGCTATTTGTGCGGAAGATGATATCAAAGCAGGTTGGTTGGTTATGCTTAACCGGAAATGTATACGTTGTTGATGCTTAATCTGCTTGAGTAGTGGGTTGTTTGGGTATGCTGAACAGGAAACGCATACCTACGTTGCTGATTTTTAATCTACTTGGGGTCATACACGCGGTTGTGTGGGTTACAGTTGCAGTAGACGGTTCTCATGGAACTGGTGTCAGTTTTGTAGTACCGTCCCTGGACTGCGCTGGGCGGTATTATGCCGGAAAAAAGTATGTTGCCGACGAAGCGTATTTCTGCTCACTTATTTCAGTTATATACCAAAATGAAAACACTGTCTAAATTTTAAACGCTGTCTAGTACTGTATAAACACTCTAAACTCTACGCCACACCACCGATTCCTCTCGGAAGACAATTGTATCGCCTTGCAATATCGCCTTTCCCTCTTCCCTGACCCTCCTCCCCCTCTCTCCCGCCCTCTCTGCCGGCAGCCAAGTGCCACCTGCGCGAAGCGATCGTCCTTCAAGAGGAGGCTCTCCGCCTGTACCGGATGGCGCGAGAGCTGAAGAAGCGGGAGATGCTGCACCACGTCCTGCGACTGGTGCTGGATATCAGCTGCGAACAGTACGCCCTGCTGGAGCGCGAAGATGACTTCGACGAGCCGGTCGAACCTCCCGTCATTACAGGTAGGTGGCGCAGCGGGCGATCGATAGGTGGCGCTGCGGGCGGGAAAATAGATGGCGCTGATAATACAGGTGGTTGAAAATTAGAGGTTGGATGTGATGGTTGTGCAGCTACGGGTGTGGGGTGTTTTTTTACGTAGGCTTCTTACATCTCGTCGCAGAACTTGGCCTTAAATGCTGGCCCGATAAACTCGTTTTTGTATTTACTAGGCAAGCCATCTGACCTGTTCTCCTGAGAAGCTCATGTTGGTTTTTGCTACATAAGTTCTCATTTTTATCAACAGATGTCTGCCTCTTTTCACGTATGTTCCTTTCCTCCGACCCCAGCCACTGACCACCCATGTCTCTGTCTGCAGGCTCCTCCAAGTACCAGCTGTCTCTACAGGCGCCGGACTTCAGTCGCTACCAGGTGGCGGACCTGTTCCGCAGCCTGGGCCCGGTCGAGGTGTTCTCCGCTCACCACCACTGGTCGGCGCCGCGCACTGTGCATATCCAGCGGCGCGCCGGCGAGGGACTCGGCTTCAGCGTCAAAATGGAGGCGCCCGTGGTGGTGGTCGGAGTGGAGCCCGCCGGACTGGCTGAGGTGGGTGCCGAACCGCCGCCGAGGGCAGGGGGATGGACACAGGGGAAAGCCGGCTGGACTGGCTGAGGTGGGTGCCGAGCCGCCGAGCCGCCGCGGAGGGGAGGGGGATGGACACAGGGGAAAGCCGGCCGGACTGGCTGAGGTGGGTGCCGAGCCGGCGCCGAGGGCGGGGGGATGGACACAGGGGAAAGCCGGCCGGACTGGCTGAGGTGGGTGCCGAGCCGCCGAGCCGCCGCGGAGGGGAGGGGGATGGACACAGGGGAATGCCGGCCGGACTGGCTGAGGTGGGTGCCGAGCCGCCGCCGAGGGCAGGGGGATGGAAACAGGGCAAGTGGAAGAGATGTTTGAGGTTAGCTAGATGGAATTTGGTTATATGATGTAGACCAACGTCGCTACTCGCTAGCGTCTATGGCCTATCTAGTGACCGCTGATGACACTTATTATTAGGCCTTCGGGGCGGCGCGACTACTGCCTTATATGGCGCGGCCGTCTGGTGACCGCTGAAGTGTTAATATCTCAGTACGTGCCGTCCCTCAACACACCTCATAATCACAGCCACCCCCCCCCCCCCCCCCCGCCGCCGCACCACCACTGACCACCGGCCTTCCTCGACAGCGTGTGGGCCTGAAGGAAGGAGACTACATCGCCGGTATTGACGACGACGATCTGAAGTGGGCGAGTCACACGGAGGTGGTGGCGCACATCCGCCGCGCGGGCTCCGAGTTCATGCTGCACGTCATCACACCGATGGATAAGACGGAGCCGGTCAGTGGATGGTGGCTGCTGGTGGACGAGGGAGTGTGAGAGTGAGAGTGATAGGGGAGTGTGACCAGGCGGAGTCGGTCAGGTGGCTGGTGGTGGCCGGGGAGTGTGTGGTGAGAGTGTGAGTGTGAGAGTGATAGGGGAGTGTGACCAGGCGGAGTCGGTCAGGTGGCTGGTGGTGGCCGGGGAGTGTGTGGTGAGAGTGTGAGTGTGAGTGTGAGTGTGAGAGTGATAGGGGAGTGTGACCAGGCGGAGTCTGTCAGGTGGCTGGTGGTGGCCGGGGAGTGTGTGGTGAGTGTGAGTGTGATAGGGGAGTGTGGCCAGGTGGAGCCGGTCAGGTGGCTGGTGGTGGCCGGGGGAGTGTGTGGTGAGAGTGTGAGAGTGATAGGGGAGTGTGGCCAGGTGGAGCCGGTCAGGTGGCTGGTGGTGGCCGGGGGAGTGTGTGGTGAGTGTGAGAGTGATAGGGGAGTGTGGCCAGGTGGACCCGGTCAGGTGGCTGGTGGTGGCCGGGGGAGTGTGTGGTGAGAGTGTGAGAGTGATAGGGGAGTGTGGCCAGGTGGAGCCGGTCAGGTGGCTGGTGGTGCTCGAGGGAGTGTGGGATTTGAGATGTCGATAGGACGAGCTATGGGGTGGCTAGCTGATACTGCTGGGGTTGGGCGCAAGTGTAATGACGTGCCCATGCTCTTCGTTCTAAGCTGTTGCCTACCCTTAGCCTTAATTCAGGAGTGCTCATGTCTCCAGGAATATCTGAGGGTCGCTTTTTAACGTTCACACGAAGTAACTTGCTCTTTTTACCATTGCAGATAGGAGGGTGTATTACTTTTGAGAACTTTTTCTAGGCTAATGTGAGTTCATGTCCCATTATTTGCACGCCAATATTTGACCATGAAATCATGTATTATAAAATCGCACTGCATTTCGATGTTTTCTTATGTCAAGGTTACGGTTATTCCTGATCAAAGTGCCATTGTGCAGGTTCACCAATCCCTATTCGCCGCTCTGACCATGACATCATCTCTCGGCAGACCCCGGAGCCGCCGCGGCCGCCGGCGCTGCCGCCTCTCTCTGACAAGACCTGGGGATCACTGTCCAGCTCGGGCGTCAGCTCCGGCGTCTCCAGCCGAAAGCCCAGTCCAGCCAGCAGCCTGGCCAGCCAGAATAGCAAGGGCTCCGCCAAACGGCACTCCTGGAACCCGTTCAAGAAGGGGCCGCGCTCCGACCACCCGGAGCTGTACAACAGCAACGTCGTGCTGCGGTGAGGCGCCGTCGCCGACGAAGAAGCATCTGTACATACGTCATCCACCTATGCGCTTGTGTGAATGGCCGCGAGTGCGCGTGTGAGAGTTCCCGGCGGCCACTTCGGGTCGCTCGCCGCGGAAGCGAGCGCCGCCAGGAGGTGGCACCATCGTCGGATCTGCGGTTATAGGTGGCGGCACTGTCGCGACGGTCAACTCCTACCACAGGCCAGTCGGTGACCGCGGTTGACCCGGTCAGACCCGTGGAGCGGGCAGAGTAGAGGCGCGCGTGTGCCGCCCGCCGCAGATCGTCGAGCGGCCGGTCCGTGCAGCATTGTGCTATCTTGCCGGCGGCCCTGTGGGCTGCCATATGATGGAACACCATTCAGTTGATTGTGTACCGCTTTGACACGCTGTGTTGACGTGTAGAAGAATGTTATCATGGGTGATAGTGAGCCGTCATTTAGTGTAATGGTATCAATTATCACCTGATGATTATGTGCATCAACCAGGGGCCAAACCACCTCACGCGAGTGCGTGTGTGTATGTGTGTGTGTGTGTGTGCGTCTGTCATGTATGTGTGTCTGTGTGTAGTGTGCGTGTGCGGCGTATCCGCGTGATTTGTTGCGTGTAGTATGATTGTTATCAACATACAAAAGTGAAGTGTGGATGTTAAGCTGTTGTGATATTCGTAATCGTCTGCGCTATTTCATCGGCCCAATTGAAGGGTCCATTGTAGTTGAAATTTGTATATTCAATAAATACGTGTCGCATGTATCCACTATCCATGTTTGGAAAACGTCCAGGTGGGAGAGATCAGAGCAGGAAAAGCCTTCGGCTCAGGCATTTACGAGTACACGAGAAGAAAAAACCGCTGGAACGCTGGAAAAACATGAATGACTCAGTCCCTTTGGAGAGAAACAAAAGAACATTCACTCATTCACATGTATTGCACCATTATCAAACTGATTTCGTCAGCATAATAAGCACATTTTACTCTTAACAAAGCCATACAAATATTATAAAGTATCGATATACTTCACAAAAAGAACGATTAACGTCGTACTAATTTGAATAGAAATGAATGGGAACAGTTATTGAATCAAGACTTTCACCCAAACATGACACTTAAAGGGACCGTCTCACCTTTTTGAAAGTACCTTATAACACAGATAAACTTGGCAAGGTCAAGTCTCGGCGAATTCGGACGCTTCGGCTTTGGGCGGGCGCCAATTTCACAGCCAAACTGGATGAGAGTGGCCATCATGAATCTAGTACTGAGCACAGCTGGGACCAAAGTTTTGGAGTCAGAAATAAATAACAAATACATTTCTGATACCCTGCTTTAGGTGCTGCAGAAGCAAGTTTGAGCTTGAGCATACACGATTGTTGATCCCCACCATTCATTTAAGTTGCTTTTTAGAAATCCTCCGGAGGTGGCAATATCCCTTTAACATGTCAATGTCAAATGTCACAGTTCGGCCGAAAAATATATACCTATCTCGAGAGCTGCGTGAACTTCCAGAAAGCCCTGCCATTATAACATCATCCCCGATAGTGTTCCCGGACCAAAGTTTTGGCCCCCAGACGTCTGAGATATCCCGTATCAGTCATCATTGACCACCTTTTAAACCTCTATTAACGCCAAGCCTACCACGCACTAACCGTTATATGCGACCCAACTACCGTGCATGGCACGACGGTGTAGATCAAATTCACAAATTCACCATTGGATCACACCACCAATTCACACGTCCAATACACAACCGAATTTGAGCACCACTGTGGATCATGCCAGCTATACCTCTTAACCCGCGAGTTACTGGGGTATATTTTATAACGCGACTTACTGGGGGGGGGGCTACTTCCCCCCTCGGATCTCCGGAACTACTGGACCGAATGTAAAAATGCAAACGGCATTCGACGATGACGTCACAGGTCAGGTCAAATACAAAATGTTTGACCGTGTCAAAAGGTCTCGATTGATGGAATTGTCGCAAAAATGCGATATTAAACGCATAAGCTGTCGATAAATCGGTATGATTCGTGTGTCTGACACTTTTAAGTACCTTTCTAAGCTGTTTATGATCTTGAGTCAGGTCAAGGTCATCCGAGGTCACGAGGTCAAACTGCAGATTATGGCCATTAGGCGTTGTAACACATGTTTATGGGGTTGTTTTCGTCTAGAACGCGAAAAATGACCTTAGAACATTGTTTGTTCCATATAAATAGAAGTAAAAAACTAAAATGGAAATGCGTGAGAAGTGGTCGATTTTTGTCATTTAAAGGTTATAACTGTCATTTTTGAAGATATCGACTTTAAATTTGGTACACATATTCATCGCATACTTCGATCACATATATTCCGGTTTTTGGATAATTCTGATTTTTTCTTGAAAATTTTGTTTAAAAAAAAATGTATTTGGATTTTCAAAATTTTGAATTAAAAAAACCCTCAAAAATCCGAGATAGCAGTTTGATAGCCTGGTCTATTGTCAGTAATTTGATTTAAGACAATTGAGTTTATCTCAAACATCGTACCTTTGACAGCGTTTTTCGCCAACCATTATTTTGCAACAAAAACCGAAGAACATGACGTCACTCTTGACGTCATTCCCGGTTGACCTATCATAGCCTCATATTTTTCCTTTTGCCAACATGTGTAGAATTGATGTGAGAGAAGGTACTGCAAGTTTGGTGACGATACCGTTGTTCGTTTAGGAGTTATTGTAAGATAACGGGAGGGGGGGGGGGCAAAAAATAGCCCCTCCCCCCCAGTAAGTCGCGGATTAACACACCTGAGAACAGCGGAATCAGTGTTAAGCCACAACGTTAACCTTGCTCCACTGTTGATGATCGGTGGCCACCAGACCATCCATGCCATCAGAAAATATACCGCTTCAAACTGGCTCAGTTGACTGGCCGAGATAAATGTATATCAAACTTGCAAAAATTATGGCACTTTAAAAACTGGTCTAAGAGTGAGCTACCGGGGTAAAATATACACAAACTCTCTCATTCACACATTGTCGACACATTTCCACTAGTAAAAGACTCAAACTATCGCCAGTAACCAGTACTAAAGGCTCAGCTCGAGGGTAGTTCTAGCGTGGGACGTCCCGTCCCTTCTTTCTGATGATGCTTAAAGCCAGCAGGCTCGAATACAATGATATAGCCAGATTGATTGACGAAAAAATCGTCACATTAACCGGCATGTTAGTCGCTCTTCCCCTGTCGTGACAAGCTCGCTTGTATCACCGCACCTCTGCCCGACAATGCAAAGCAGTCGCTCCACAAACGCTCGCTGTGCAACAAGCTTACACTTATCACCAATCTACTTATTCCTGCCCACCGCCAAAACTGGCAACATGAATACTTATTCCTGCCCACCGCCAAAACTGGCAACATGAAGCATTCTCACACCGGAACTCCTTAGGCTGAAGATAGCAAGGCCAAGGGTCAGGTTGGGGCAATACCTGGGGTGGGGCAATGGGGCAGCCGTCCCTACCCCACCCAACTTCCAGTTCTACCCCATGAGCACCTACCCTCTATCTTCCTCCCTCCGCCGAGCCGCTCCTCACCGCCTCACCTAAAATCATCACCGCCGAGCCGCTCCTCACATCACAACTTACTGTACAGGTCGGCCATCACCTCATCGGTCACCTCCACAAACGAATCCGGCCCGGTGATTCTGAACGCCTTGTCCTTGTACCCTCTGAGGTCGTTACAGCGCAGCACGTGCACCTCATCATAGAGCTCGCGCACGGCCGCCGGCATTGGCGCCGTGCCAGACATGGCGGCCAGACCGTCGTAGTACTCCCATTGCATCGGCCCGAGGAAGTGCGCGTACCGACGGGGCATGCCCATCTCTAGACGCATATCCAGGTCCCGCGAGGTGTCCTCGGCCATCTCTGACTGAGAAGGCAGCTGGAGCCGACCGGTCAAACTGGCCAGGAAAAACTCCACCTGGTGGAGAGGGCGAGGTCACCCAGAGCGGCTGGCAATGGAAAACGGCAATTGGCTTCTACTAACCGTATCATTAAGGCTAAAACGAATGTTGTTAGAGTACAAATACACTCATTATCCAATAGAATCGCCAATGAAAATTAATATCATCCATCTGAATTGGTGCGGGGTGCTCAACACAAAATGCAAGAATATGCGACAATGTTAAAGGTAAATAAACAATCATGAACAACATAAACTCTTACAGCTTGGGAACGATTCTCATCGCTAGTATGTCATAATTGAACATCTACGAGAAATAGCAATGCCCCCATAACTTTCCATCACAACCAGCCCCTGTGTTCCTGCGTCTCAGTTTTACCAACACCGTCCGGCGGCTTTACCACACGTTCCCAGCAGCCAGACGGGTGTCCTCACCTGTTTGTGGAACAGTGGGAACGGCAGGACGACCGTGGGCACGCCGACGAACGCCATCCGCTGATAGTCTGCGTGAATCAGGTGTTTATAGAGAGGCCGCACCTGCCGGTCCACCACAGACACGCCGCACTCCGACGACAGGAACGGGAACACAAACTCGTAACCTGCAACACGGACGCACAAACTCGTAACCTGGAACACGGACACGCCGCACTCCGACGACAGGAACGGGAACACAAACTCGTAACCTGCAACACGGACGCACAAACTCGTAACCTGGAACACGGACACGCCGCACTCCGACGACAGGAACGGGAACACAAACTCGTAACCTGCAACACGGACGCACAAACTCGTAACCTGGAACACGGACACGCCGCACTCCGACGACAGGAACGGGAACACAAACTCGTAACCTGCAACACGGACGCACAAACTCGTAACCTGGAACACGGACACGCCGCACTCCGACGACAGGAACGGGAACACAAACTCGTAACCTGCAACACGGACGCACAAACCCGTAACCTGGAACACGGACACGCCGCACTCCGACGACAGGAACGGGAACACAAACTCGTAACCTGGAACACGGGAACACAAACTCGTAACCCGGAACACGGACGCACAAACTCGTAACCCGGAACACGGACGCACAAACTCGTAACCTGCAACACGGACGCACAAACTCGTAACCTGCAACACGGACGCACAAACTCGTAACCTGGAACACGGACGCACAAACTCGTAACCTGCAACACGGACGCACAAACTCGTAACCTGGAACACGGACGCACAAACTCGTAACCTGCAACACGGACGCACAAACTCGTAACCTGCAACACGGACGCACAAACTCGTAACCTGGAACACGGACGCACAAACTCGTAACCTGCAACACGGACGCACAAACTCGTAACCTGGAACACGGACGCACAAACTCGTAACCTGCAACACGGACGCACAAACTCGTAACCTGCAACACGGACGCACAAACTCGTAACCTGGAACACGGACGCACAAACTCGTAACCTGCAACACGGACGCACAAACTCGTGATATAACACGGAAACACAAACTGGTTAACTGAAACAAGGGCACATGCATACACAAACTGCTTACGTGAAACAAGAAAACACAAACTCGTTACGGTCCTGCAACACAGACACAAATTCGTACTCTTAAACACGGACACGAAGCCGTAACCTGAAAAAAACCGGAGCACAAACTAATAAGATGACATACAGGAACACCAATTCGTAGCCTGAAACACATATTTGTCATCCAAACACGGAAACACAAACGTGTGACATGACCCTTGGCAACACACAACACACAAACTCGGAATCCACATAACAAACACAACACACAAACTCGGAATCCACATAACAAAACACAACACACAAACTCGGAATCCACATAACAAAACACAACACACAAACTCGGAATCCACATAACAAAACACAACACGCAAACTCGGAATCCACATAACAAAACACAACACACAAACTCGGAATCCACATAACAAAACACAACACACAAACTCGGAATCCACATAACAAAACACAACACGCAAACTCGGAATCCACATAACAAAACACAACACGCAAACTCGGAATCCACATAACAAAACACAACACACAAACTCGGAATCCACATAACAAAACACAACACACAAACTCGGAATCCACATAACAAACACAGCCAAACGTGGCCTGAATTCGGGTAGCGAGCCATTAATCCCTCCCTCCTGCTGACCTGTGCATAGCATGAGTACGTCGACGGTGACCCTCCGTCCGTCCAGCAGCACTGCAGCATCAGCCTCCATCCTCTCTATCCCCACCGTCTGCTGCATGTTCTCCGGCAGGGCGGCGGAGAACGGGGGCTGGTTGTGCGCCAGGTACACCTGCACACACAGTCAGTACATCGTCAGACGGTCAGACGGCCTGCCGTGCGATCCTCTCTATCCCCACCGTCTGCTGCATGTTCTCCGGCAGGGCGGCGGAGAACGGGAGCTGGTTGTGCGCCAGGTACACCTGCACACACAGTCAGTACATCGTCAGACGGTCAGACGGCCTGCCGTGAGGTCATCAACAATCAGCAGGTCTTGGAGACGGGGGCGAGAACAAATACACCAGCTCAGTGGGAGAGCCGGAGCAAAACAAGGATCTTATATCAGTTTGACAGAAGAAGGTGGCTTGTTAACAAGCCGGTATGGGGAGCGTTATCGGTTTTCGATGGGCAGTGAGCACTCGGGAGAACAGGCTAGTTACGGGTGACACAAGCTCTCAGCTGAACTTTGTCTTAAATGGAATAGGTCACCTTGAAAGTTGTCTTGCAATTTGGCTATACGGGGTATTTCGAGCTAAAAAAGGAATATGACATTTGTTTGGACGATAGATGGATATCCGTCGAAAAATGGACATATTTCCCTTTTATCCTTCTTGGCAATACAAAACTGCATGACAATTATGAAGTCATGCATATGGTAGCCTGGATATGGAAACTATTGCACACAATAACGACGGACTTACGGCATATATACGCAGGCTGCTTGTAACGTGAACAACCGTTGTGAGGAACCGAAACAAGTTTCGCACCCCGATCGGGGCATGAAACAGTGTCTTCTAAAAGGGGGCCTACTAGTCCTGTGTCGAAATTACGTAGGGAGCTATTTTTTCACACAACCCATTTGTTCAATCTGCTCTACAAATCTGCTAGCTCAGTTCAAAACCCCATGTTAAAGGTGAACTATTCCCTTTAAAGGTCAACCGGCCGCGAGACGATAAAAATAGGACTTACGGTAGGTGGGATCCGGGCGGTACGCACGTTAACTCAATGGTTCGAGGTTCGATCATGGTGAGGTTCGATGTTACTTCAAAAAGAGTGCATATCGACAGGCACCAGGCAACTCTCTGCACTGCAATATTAATGTTATCCTCGTGAAAGGAGGCGCGGAAAGTCAGATGACCTGGGCCAAGCGCGCAAAGTCCTGCCGAACTTAGCAACATTTATTCAGCCCAAGAGACCAAGTCCCGGCGTCCCGCCCCTGGGCGTTTGTAGCAGACTCCCATCTCCTTGGCTACTTTGGGCACTTTTCTCACCTCCTTGGCTACTTTGGACACTTTGCTCACCTCCTTGGCTACTTTGGACACTTTGCTCACCTCCTTGGCTACTTTGGACACTTTGCTCACCTCCTTGGCTACTTTGGACACTTTGCTCACCTTCTTGGCTACATTGGACACTTTGCTCACCTCCTTGGCTACTTTGGACACTTTGCTCACCTCCTTGGCTACATTGGACACTTTGCTCACCTCCTTGGCTACATTGGACACTTTGCTCACCTCCTTGGCTACTTTGGACACCTCCATTGAGATGTCGATCCCGGACGCTCGGCCTCCGAGCAGCATGATTCGCTTCCCTGGCAAAACAGGACGCGGTCAGATATACACACAGAGTGGGTAGAGTCGCGGTCAGATATACACACAGAGTGGGTAGAGTCGCGGTCAGATATACACACAGAGTGGGTAGAGTCGCGGTCAGATATACACACAGAGTGGGTAGAGTCGCGGTCAGATATACACACAGAGTGGGTAGAGTCGCGGTCAGATATACACACAGAGTGGGTAGAGTCGCGGTCAGATATACACACAGAGTGGGTAGAGTCGCGGTCAGATATACACACAGAGTGGGTAGAGTCGCGGTCAGATATACACACAGAGTGGGTAGAGTCGCGGTCAGATATACACACAGAGTGGGTAGAGTCGCGGTCAGATATACACACAGAGTGGGTAGAGTCGCGGTCAGATATACACACAGAGTGGGTAGAGTCGCGGTCAGATATACACACAGAGTGGGTAGAGTCGCGGTCAGATATACACACAGAGTGGGTAGAGTCGCGGTCAGATATACACACAGAGTGGGTAGAGTCGCGGTCAGATATACACACAGAGTGGGTAGAGTCGCACGAACAAGGTCCTCATCACGACCACGAGTATTTGGCCAATGACACCAGTGCTGAGTGGAAAGAGTTATCAGTAATATGTAGTTGAATAGGTGTGAAATGTCAAGGAATTGACATGTCAGATATATTTAACCCGTGACTGATCCAGAAAGAAAAAAATCACGACAGCCAGAAGTTTACGTTATTTTAGTTAACGCTGCTACGCTGTGCAAAGCAAAACCTCGAAGAACCTATGATGCCCATATTTCGTTCACATGCGATACGCATATACTGCAGTGTTTCTCTGTGCTACACGATGCAGACTGAATACCTAGCTAGAGTGGAGCGCTAAGTACATATACATTGCAATATTAATAGTGCAAGAAATTCACTTTTCAAATTCACAAAAATGTATTTTGTGGATTTTCCCCCCGAAAAAAAGGTTTTCATTTTTGGTGTTAAAAAACAACAATTTCGGAAATCCGAGATAGGTATTGTCAAGAAAATGTCATTTAATTTCTTTTGACGTTTTTATTTGCAATTTCCTTCAAAACGCTATTTTCTACGATTTGTCAAACATTTATCGTTTTCCACCAAAAGCGGCATGACATGACGTCATCAAAACGTCATTATCTCTAAAAATACTACATCAATTGCATTGAAAGTTGGTGAGAAGACATAGATTTGATGCAGAATAAGGTACTGAAAGTTTCACATTGATATCTATGATAGTTTCCAGGTTACTGAGAAAATCCGGCAGGGGGCAGATACTTCTGATAAGGTTTGAGCTAGAAGAACCATCTCAACCTGGGTGCCTACCTATAGTTTGTTTTATTTTGATTGCACAATTACCATTGGGACCTTCGTGAGAATCACACATGAATTTTGTACACATCGCTGTCAATCGTCCCGAAAAGTTATTTCCACAAAAGCAACGCGGCATTTTTGACAATCATTTGCGCCGAAATAGAGTGTAGATTGAATTCCAAATTGATACCATATAAAGTGTTCTCCCTACATGTAAAAAAAAACGTTTGTTCAAGCTTCAGTTCCGACTTGCAGCTTGCTGGCCGCTATTTTCTCGTCCAGTTGAGCTTTTTAAGTCCTGATTTGATTGTTTTTCGTCGAATACTATAGCGTGAACGATCCGCACGTGGTTCGAGGGCGAGTTTTAAAAGAGGCGCGTGTGGAAAACATGAAAACTTGATTTTTAGCACATTTAGTTGTTTTAGAATGGCCATAAGTTGGAATTTACATAATCTTTCAAACAAACCTGGGTAAATTATTCCAATTATTGGTTACTGAATATTCGCAAACCATACACAAAAAGAGTAAATCACATGGGAAGAAGCATTGCCTTTCTTTGTTCGTGCCAAACTATTACAAAGCTGTAAAAATTGGAACTGGAAAATTGGACAATTTTTAACTGTAATTTGTTTTTAGAAAACACGGCTCGGAGCCATGTTTTCCAAAAAAAAAAAGTTTTTCACTGTGGATAGCTGGATTTTGACTGCTGCAAAGTCCATTTTTACATAAATTGTTAACGTTTTGGGGGAGGGGCCAAAAGACATGTTGCCCCCCCCCCTCAGGCTTGGGGGGGGGGGGGGGGCATGGCCTGCTTGCCCCCCCCCCTGGATCCACTGCACACTGCACACTGTACACTGTACACTGTACACTGTACACTGTACACTGTACTGTACACTGTACACTGTACACTGTACACTGTACACTGTACACTGTACACTGTACACTGCACACTGCACACTGTACACTGTACACTGTACACTGTACACTGTACACTGTACACTGTACACTGTACACTGTACACTGTACACTGTACACTGTACACTGTACACTGTACACTGTACACTGTACACTGTACACTGTACACTGTACACTGTACACTGTACACTGTACACTGTACACTGTACACTGTACACTGTACACTGTACACTGTACACTGTACACTGTACACTGTACACTGTACACTGTACACTGTACACTGTACACTGTACACTGTACACTGTACTGTACACTGTACACTGTACACTGTACACTGTACACTGTACACTGTACACTGTACACTGTACACTGTACACTGTACACTGTACACTGTACACTGTACAGGTCCGGTAAACATAGTCAATGACAGGACCTCACCGCTGCACAGTAGCCAGTGACCAGTGATATAACCTCACCTGTGTACAGTAGCCAATGACATGACCTCGCGTGCGAACGGTAGTTAGTGATCTGACCTCACCAGTGACCTGACCTCACCAGTGACCTGACCTCACCAGTGACCTGACCTCACCAGTGACCTGACCTCACTAGTGACCTGACTTCACCAGTGACCTGACCTCACCAGTGGCATGACCTCAACAGTGACCAGACCTCACCAGTGGCCTGACCTCACCAGTGACCTGACCTCACCAGTGACCTGACCTCACCAGTTACCTGACCTCATCAGTGACCTGACCTCACCAGTGACCTGACCTCACCAGTGACCTGCCCCCGATAGTGACCTGCCCCCAGTACTGACCAGACCTCACCTGTGTACGGCTCTGGCACGCGGTAGTCATGACTGTGGAGCACGTCGCCCTTGAATTCCTGCAGACCAGGTATTGTGCTGATATAGGGCACGGAGTAGTGTCTGGAAGACGTGAAATAATGCGTCAGAGCCACCTTACCCGAATGACCTTACTCTCACTGCTGAACATGGCAGGTGAGGTCAGAAACAACATTCCAAACCATGAACAAAACGAAACTTAAACAACACCTTGCGGGAAACAAAAATATGTTTTTTTTTGTGTGCAAAGATAAATAACTTAAAGATATCGTAAATGCTCCAAAGGTTCAATGGACAAATGCAATTAGCTGTGGGCTTCGTGGGTACCCAGTTTGCATAAATGATCACATTGTGTTATAAATCCATAACTACCAACAAAGCATGATTGAATGTCAAAGATGATGTTCTGGCCAAATAAGCAACCCATCAACAGTCTGAATTAACTGCAGATGAATCACAACACAGCGTTCTGAACACAACCAGCCCGACCGGGCACCCGTCCCATTGGCGCACCCGTTACAGACGAGTAGCGCATCGAAGTGAAGATTTTTGGCTACGCCCGTGTTCAGGTCACAGGTGGTGACACTCCAACCTGAGTGCGGGTCGCCGACACTCAGCGGGATGATGTGCTCCACACGCGTCTCATACTGGGAGCGGAACACGGCGAGCACAAATGTCAGACAGAGATGCTCCACACGCGTCTCATACTGGGAGCGGAACACGGCGAGCACAAATGTCAGACAGAGATGCTCCACACGCGTCTCATACTGGGAGCGGAACGCTCCACACGCGTCTCATACTGGGAGCGGAACACGGCGAGCACAAATGTCAGACAGAGATGCTCCACACGCGTCTCATACTGGGAGCGGAACACGGCGAGCACAAATGTCAGACAGAGATGCTCCACACGCGTCTCATACTGGGAGAGGAACACTGCGAGCAGAAATGTCAGACAGAGATGCTCCACACGCGTCTCATACTGGGAGCGGAACACTGCGAGCAGAAATGTCAGACAGAGATGCTCCACACGCGTCTCATACTGGGAGCGGAACACTGCGAGCAGAAATGTCAGACAGAGATGCTCCACACGCGTCTCATACTGGGAGCGGAACACGGCGAGCAGAAATGTCAGACAGAGATGCTCCACACGCGTCTCATACTGGGAGCGGAACACGGCGAGCAGAAATGTCAGACAGAGATGCTCCACACGCGTCTCATACTGGGAGCGGAACACGGCGAGCAGAAATGTCAGACAGAGATGCTCCACACGCGTCTCATACTGGGAGCGGAACACGGCGAGCACAAATGTCAGACAGAGATGCTCCACACGCGTCTCATACTGGGAGCGGAACACGGCGAGCACAAATGTCAGACAGAGATGCTCCACACGCGTCTCATACTGGGAGCGGAACACGGCGAGCACAAATGTCAGACAGAGATGCTCCACACGCGTCTCATACTGGGAGCGGAACACGGCGAGCAGAAATGTCAGACAGAGATGCTCCACACGCGTCTCATACTGGGAGCGGAACACGGCGAGCAGAAATGTCAGACAGAGATGCTCCACACGCGTCTCATACTGGGAGCGGAACACGGCGAGCACAAATGTCAGACAGAGATGCTCCACACGCGTCTCATACTGGGAGCGGAACACGGCGAGCAGAAATGTCAGACAGAGATGCTCCACACGAGTCTCATACTGGGAACGGAACACGGCGAGCAGAAATGTCAGACAGAGATGCTCCACACGCGTCTCATACTGGGAGCGGAACGCTCCACACGCGTCTCATACTGGGAGCGGAACACGGCGAGCAGAAATGTCAGACAGAGATGCTCCACACGAGTCTCATACTGGGAACGGAACACGGCGAGCAGAAATGTCAGACAGAGATGCTCCACACGCGTCTCATACTGGGAGCGAAACGCTCCACACGCGTCTCATACTGGGAGCGGAACACGGCGAGCAGAAATGTCAGACAGAGATGCTCCACACGCGTCTCATACTGGGAGCGGAACACGGCGAGCACAAATGTCAGACAGAGATGCTCCACACGCGTCTCATACTGGGAGCGGAACACGGCGAGCAGAAATGTCAGACAGGGATGCTCCACACGCGTCTCATACTGGGAGCGGAACGCTCCACACGTGTATCATACTGGGAGCGGAACACGGCGAGCAGAAATGTCAGACAGAGATGCTTCACACGTGTCTCATACTGGGAGCGGAACACGGCGAGCAGAAATGTCAGACAGAGATGCTCCACACGCGTCTCATACTGGGAGCAGAACACGGCGAGCAGAAATGTCAGACAGAGATGCTCCACACGCGTCTCATACTGGGAGCGGAACACGGCGAGCAGAAATGTCAGACAGAGATGCTCCACACGAGTCTCATACTGGGAGCGGAACACGGCGAACAGAAATGTCAGACAGAGATGCTCCACACGCGTCTCATACTGGGAGCGGAACACGGCGAGCAGAAATGTCAGACAGAGATGCTCCACACGAGTCTCATACTGGGAGCGGAACACATTTCATATTGAAAATATAAATAATAATGAATTTAAGTCTTCGTATTTTTATTTATTTTTTAAACGGACAACCAGAAACGGAAGCCATGATGGCTGTGACGCCACGAGTCGTATCGCTCCGGGCACAATCTATACAACGCTAGTGGCGCCGCCCGTACAACCTGGCTCAGTTGACCTGACCTGCTGACCGAGGGCGCCTCAGGCCGACCAAGGGCCCCTCAGACCGACAGAGGGTCCCCTTAGGCCGAATGAGTCCCCATTGGCCGACCGAGGGCCCTCATGCCGACCAACCTAAGGGCCCTCAGGTCGACCTAGGGCCCTCTTAGGCCGGCCGAGGGCCCATTAGGCTGGTCGAGGACCCTTTAGGCAGACAGGGGGCCCTCAAGTCGACCGGGCCCTTTTTAAGCCTAGCAAGGGTACCCTCAGGCCGACTGAGGGCCCCTCAGACCAACCAAGAGACCTTGGGCCGACCGGGAGCCCCCTTAGGCCGACCGGACCCCACAGGCCGATTGAGGGCTCCTCAAGCCAACCAAGGGCCCCTCAGTCCAAGCAAGGGTCCCTCTTACGCCACAGGCCGATCAAGGGCCATGCAGGCCGACCGAAGGCCCCTCAGGTCGACCGAAGGCACTCTTAAGCCTAACAACAACAAGGGCTCTCCGACTGTCCAACTCAGTCCGACTGAGGGGCCCTCAGCTCAACCAAGGGCCTCTCTTATGCTGACCGATGGCCCCCTTAGACCGACCGGACCCCCACATGCCGATCAAGGGCCCCTCAGGCGACCAGGCCGACCGAGGGCCCCTCAGGTAGACCGGGGACACTCTTAAGCCTAACGAGAGCTCCCTCGGGTCGACTGAGGGCCTCTCAGCTCAACCAAGGGCCTCCCTTATCTGACAGAGGGGCCCCTTGGGCGCACACAGGCCGACCGAGGACCCCTCAGGCCGACCGAGGGCCCCTCAAGCCGACAAACCTAGGGCTCATCAGGACGACCTAGGGTCTTCTTAGGTCGGCTGGGGCCCCTCAGGTCGACCAGGGGTATTCTTAAGTCTAACAAGGGCTCCCTCAGATTGGCTGAGGGCCCCTCACCCTCAGCCCAAACAAGGGCCTCCCTTATGCCGACCGGGCCCCACATGCCAACCGAGGGCCCATCAGGCCGACCACCCCAGATCCCCCTCAAGACGTCCTAGGGCACTCTTACGCCAGCGGAGGGCCCCTTATACGGACCGGAGGCCTCAGGAAGACTGGGGGGCCCTCTTAGTAGCAAGGGCTCCGAAGGCCGACCGAGGGCCCACTCAAATCGACCAACATAGGGCCCCCTCAGGACGATTTAGGGCCCTCTCGGGCCGGCCGAGAGCCCCCTTAGGTCGACAGCGGGCCCTCAGCCCGACCGGGGACCCTCTTAAGCCTAGCAATGGCCCTCTTAAACCTAGCAAGGGCCCTCTTAAGCCTAGCAAGGGCCCTCTTAAGCCTAGCAAGGGCCCTCTGAAGCCTAGAAAGAGCCCCATCAGGCCGACCGGGGGCCCTCTTAAGCCCGGCAAGGGCCCCTTAGGCCAACCGAGGGCTCCCCCGGGCCGACCAAGGGCTCTCTCGGGCCTACTGAAGGCACTTCAGTCCGAACAAGGACTTTCTGGCCTGGTAAGCCTTAAGTCGCTCGACCGCTTCCATTGGGCTGAGGGACCGAGGCCATCCCGCCCATTGGGCCCCTCGGCCCAATGGGGGGGGGGCACGTTCCCCTGCCCCCCCCCCCCCCCCTGGCTGCGCCCCTGATAGGCTCCAATCGTCCGCCACCTACTCGCCGCGTATGGCCGGCCCTTGGCGAATACGACGGCTGACGTCACAACCAATCAGAGAGCGTTATTTGGTCACGTGACTTTCGGGACACTTTAAATGCATTGTTTTGTATTTGTATCTTACAGAATACAAAGATATCCTGAATCCACGGCCCGCAGTCCCCGCAGTCTCCGCAGTCCCCGCAGTCCCCGCAGTCCCCACAGTCCCCACAGTCTCCACAGTCCCCACAGTCCCCGCAGTCCCCACAGTCCCCACAGTCCCCACAGTCTCCGCAGTCCCCACAGTCCCCACAGTCTCCGCAGTCCCCGCAGTCGCCGCAGTCCCCGCAGTCGCCGCAGTCTCCGCAGTCTCCGCAGTCCCCGCAGTCCCCGCAGTCCCCGCTGTCCCCGCAGTCCCCGCAGTCTCCGCAGTCCCCGCAGTCCCCGCAGTCGCCGCAGTCTCCGCAGTCTCCGCAGTCCCCACAGTCCCCGCAGTCCCCGCAGTCCCCGCAGTCGCCGCAGTCCCCGCAGTCGCCGCAGTCGCCGCAGTCTCCGCAGTCCCCGCAGTCTCCGCAGTCCCCGCAGTCCCCGCAGTCCCCGCAGTCTCCGCAGTCCCCACAGTCCCCGCAGTCCCCGCAGTCCCCGCAGTCGCCGCAGTCCCCGCAGTCTCCGCAGTCCCCGCAGTCGCCGCAGTCGCCGCAGTCCCCGCAGTCGCCGCAGTCCCCGCAGTCGCCGCAGTCGCCGCAGTCGCCGCAGTCGCCGCAGTCGCCGCAGTCGCCGCAGTCGCCGCAGTCGCCGCAGTCTCCGCAGTCGCCGCAGTCGCCGCAGTCGCCGCAGTCTCCGCAGTCCCCGCAGTCGCCGCAGTCGCCGCAGTCGCCGCAGTCGCTGCAGTCGCCGCAGTCGCCCATCTCTGCATTGTGAGCGTCTTTACATGACAAAAGTTATAAATTCAACGCAAACATGCCTGCATTCACTGCCGGTGCAATACAGAGATGGCACGCGACTCAGCACGTGTACCCTAACACGGCACACCCTAACAGAGTACGTTATCGCGTATCCAACTACCCCGACTATCAAGAGTCCAGATAGAGGCGGCCCTGGCCCCCGTGTGGTGAAGAGAGCCACAAAAAGCCAACAGCAAGGCCACACAGAGCCGATAGTGCTCTGTGGAGCTGTGGACGTAAGCCCGGCATAAGTCGTCATGTCATACTGCCCTCTGAAACTACTGACTAGCCGGCCACATGCCTATTGCCGATGCAAAGCTGTTATCCGTTACTACAGCGCCGCACGACATTCACAGGGAAGTCCGACACACCCCAGGCTGGGAGGAGCCACTGACACACCCAGGCTGGGAGGAGCCACTGACACACCCCAGGCTGGGAGGAGCCACTGACACACCCCAGGCTGGGAGGAGCCACTGACACACCCAGGCTGGGAGGAGCCACTGACACACCCCAGGCTGGGAGGAGCCACTGAATCACCCCAGGCTGGGAGGAGCCACTGACACACCCAGGCTGGGAGGAGCCACTGACACACCCCAGGCTGGGAGGAGCCACTGACACACCCAGGCTCGGAGGAGCCACTGACACACCCCAGGCTGGGAGGAGCCACTGAATCACCCCAGGCTGGGAGGAGCCACTGACACACCCAGACTGGGAGGAGCCACTGACACACCCAGGCTGGGAGGAGCCACTAAATCACCCCAGGCTGGGAGGAGCCACTGAATCACCCCAGGCTGGGAGGAGCCACTGAATCACCCCAGGCTGGGAGGAGCCACTGACACACCCAGGCTGGGAGGAGCCACTGACACACCCCAGGCTGGGAGGAGCCACTAAATCACCCCAGGCTGGGAGGAGCCACTGAATCACCCCAGGCTGGGAGGAGCCACTGAATCACCCCAGGCTGGGAGGAGCCACTGACACACCCAGGCTGGGAGGAGCCACTGACACACCCCAGGCTGGGAGGAGCCACTGACACACCCCAGGCTGGGAGGAGCCACTGAATCACCCCAGGCTGGGAGGAGCCACTGACACACCCAGGCTGGGAGGAGCCACTGACACACCCAGGCTGGGAGGAGCCACTGACACACCCAGGCTGGGAGGAGCCACTGCATCACCCAGGCTGGGAGGAGCCACTGACACACCCAGGCTGGGAGGAGCCACTGACACACCCAGGCTGGGAGGAGCCACTGACACACCCCAGGCTGGGAGGAGCCACTGAATCATCCCAGGCTGGGAGGAGCCACTGACACACCCAGGCTGGGAGGAGCCACTGACTCACCCAGGCTGGGAGGAGCCACTGAATCACCCCAGGCTGGGAGGAACCACTGAATCATCGTTTCACGAAACGTTCGCAAATCTGACGCAGTTCAAGCTAGAGACAGATAAAAGTGGATAAAACCACTTCACGGACTTCCCGGACTTCGGTTCGCGCGTTTGAGATGCATTCGCATGCACTACCTTTACACTAAAATCGGAGGCAAAAGAACCGGAAACGATATCGTCGTAATGTCAAAAATCAAAATAAGAATTCAGGGATGGTTGGTGAGTTCTTTCCGTTCCACGTGTACAAGTTCATTCATGTTAGAAGGCACCGTAACCTTGCGTTCTGCCATGCTGCGAATGAATTCAGAATCCAAGGCACAGGTACATGAATCAAAGTCGCAGACTGGATGACTTGCTAGACTCAAGTGGTGCTTGAGATTAGCAAATGGTGTACACACAATACGTTGCAGCGCACATACCGCATTAGAGCTGAGACTATGCTCATGTTTCGGTGAAATACCATTGGAGCTGCTGTACATACATTTTCAGAAAGTCTTCCTTTCCAAACTAATGCTGGTAAGGACAGTATAAATGGCTTTTGCGACTAAAGCCCTTCGCTTAAACGTTGATTTGGCCGATCGTATTTCTTCTGGTCACGCAATGCAGGTTGCCAATAGAATGCAGCTGTGAATGGTTGACCACGGACCACCAGCCTCTGACTTTACTTGAGGCCTGTTGCGGGGAGGTGGCGGCAAACCCACCTGCTCCTTACCAGGGCAAGTCAAATTCCACATGCCACCACCACATGCTACTTAGATCAATTATCAACATTAAACAACAACAAAAATCGCAAAGCTTTCAAAATTTCGCAAAACCTTTAACCCGGCAGTCACTGGGGGTATTTTGTGTAACACGACTCACTGGGGGGAGGGGGGGGGGGGCTTTTTTAACCCCACCCCCTTGTATCTTCGGAACCAATAGGACGATCGCGCTGACTCAAACGGCAATCGATAGCCCAGGAAATTGCATCCACACAACAACACAAAATTGCGTTGAACCGGAGGTCACCGGTGACGTCACAGGGCAGGTCAAGTAAAAAAATTTGAACGTGTCTGATAACGCACGGTTTTGCCGTAACAATGAACTTAGAGAGGCGTGAAATATATAGGATGCCTTAATCCATGCAGCGAACATCGGAAGCTACACATGTCGCCATCCCCGTACATTGTATTAAGTGAGGTCATCTCAGGTCAAGAGGTCAAATTACAGTGTTGGGTTCAGTATGCTTTGCGATGAATGTTTCTAACCTAAATTTGCATCCTGAGCACGAAAAACACCCTAAAACTTCGTAATTGCAACCCAATGCTCAATAATGGGTCATATATCATGGTCAAGGTCACCAATTTTCACAATTGTAGGTATGAGTTTATGACACTGAATCATACGACTGAAATGTAAATGTGCAGCCTTACTTAGCACCGTCTCTACCTTGTGTTACTTTTCATGCACGTCATTGACATAATTAAGATCGTAGCAATGTATTGTAAGCTCTGCCACAAACTATGTGCTATGTGGACCGACCATTTGTTGACCTTTGAAAGGTCATAAGTTAGTAGCCGTTGAAGATATTGACTTGAAACTCGCTACACGTATTCACAACACTAGTGTCTACCATATATATTCCGTTTTCTTTCAATGATCACAAACTTCGAAAATATTTTGAAAAATAGAATTTTGACTTTCAGAATTTTTGCAAATCCCGTAATGTAATAAATGCAAATTTCGAGATAGCAGTTTGATGGTAATGTTCATTAGCTGTTATGTGATGTATGTAAAGAGTAGTTATCTTTAAAACTGCATTTTCTCAAATTGTTTAATGTACGGCCTAATTTGGCTCGAAATCTGTCGGAAGTGATGTTACTATGACGTCATTTTCTCGTGACACATTAGAACCCTAAAATTTGCCTTTTGCTGGCATGTGTAAAAATGATGCTCGGAAAGCTACAGAAAGTTTGGCGTCGATAGCTGCATTCGTTCTTGAGATATTCAAAATATTCCTCAGAGGGACTACCACCCCCCCCCCCCCGTGACTGGCGGGTTAATATAGGTACCGGAAAAGCAAGATATTCCGGGAATTAATTGCTCAAGCACCGACACCGGCCAAGTTGAACAGTCAAGAAGCCCTTCATTCCAGATTGATAGCATACTTAAAACAGAGCAAATGCAGTTTTTCACCACCATGATATTTATATCTGGCAAACATTTGCAGCAGCGCCAAAAACACAACAACGACAAAACACGAACAAAAACCGTGGATGTGATAAGATGAATAGCATGATAACAACCATGGTTGACCTCAACTTGTAACCTGAATTACTTTGGTACGGTCGTTCGTTTTGTGCTGTGTCTTTTCGCCTGGACTATAACCAGTAAGGCGCCGTAGTTGGCGATGAACGAGCGAGCGCGAAATAAATGCATGGTGAATTTTAACCCGATCGGGCAAGTAGTTCCTGAGATACAAAAAAAGGTGCGCACGTGCGCACGTGCAGAGGCACCCCACCCATGACTTGTGGGTAGGCGGCGGCGGAGGGGTCCCTAACCACACACCAAATTTGAACACAATCGGCTCAACAGTTCCTGATATATATAATAGGGGTGTGCACGTGCGCACGTGCAGAGGCACCCCATCCCTGACTTGTGGAAAACTGGCGGTTGAGAGGCCCCTAGCCACACCAAATTTGAACACAATCGGCGCAACCATTCCTGAGATATAGAATAGGGGTGAGCACGTGCGCACGTGCAGAGGCACCCCACCCCTGACTTATGGAAAATTGGCGGCTGAGGGGTCCCTAACCACACACCAAATTTGCACACAATCGGCTCAGCCGTTACAGAGTTTTTGCGAGAAAACACTTTTCAACACCCCTCAGGAGGCACGCGCCACGCGCAGTGGTAGTCACCCACATGAGTTGGCACTGGTCTCAAACAGGGTAGGTTGGATGGGGCTGCTCAGCAAAGAAGTCCGCTTGTCAATCGGACGTGTGGTTGCAGAGATATGAGCTTCTCAAAAGCGTCGCCACGGGTCGGGCCGGGCCGCTCATATTCAGATTTTTTCCCATATACCACGGAAAGACGGGCGAGCGCTTCGCGCTCGCTCGTAAAAAAAAACATAAAAAGAAAACCACTCGACTTTGTGTCAACTGTACTCTCTAGCAGCGCGTTAGAGAACATGTGAATGTGTATGCTCGTTCATTGTGTGCCGTTTTATCTTATCACCCTGAATACAAAAACCATACAAAGAAGACTATTCGCCTTTGGTTAACTGCACCTGGCTAGCAGCACGCGAGGAAATGTGTGAACTTGTAGGTCTTAAGAATCTCAATAACCTACACAAAGGCTTTTCAATTGGCTTTATCAATCGTGCCTTAAATAAAAAACTCATCTGCTGAAAGGTATGCATACACATTCAGCATCCCGACAAACCAATCACAAAGTCCAAGAGTAAAATGAAATAAAAATAGATGTTCCCACGACTTATGATGATGCTGGTGCTGATTAGGGCTTTGGGGCGCCGCGACTACCATGGTAATATGACGTCCATCTCACAACGTCCACGCCACAACGACCTAGCCACACTGAACTGCATACTGAATGGAATGGATGGCTAAGGACATGGTTTCTTACCGAAATGAATTGCTCCAGGTCGAATTCAGCGGCGTATCTGCGCAAGTAGTCGAGAACTTCTTCGTGGAAGATAAACGACTTCCCGTTGTAGCTCGAAGGTTTGAATGGGAAATCCGGAAATCCCATTACCTCTTTCGGGAGATTCGTTCTGCAAATGGAGCAATAATGCGGTCAACTTTGCAGGTTTGTGAGTAAGATATTTTGAATAATCCGACAGCAATCAGTGCGAAGCACGTCTATACAATCTTGTTTATGAAGTTTCGACTTCAATCATCTTCATAAAAACATATACAGCAAAGGTGGCCACTGGCCAGTCGTCAATCGATGGTTATTATCACAAGAACGGCCATTAGCAGATACAGGATGTGATGATGATATTTGGGATTATAGGTGCGCGCCGACTTCTATGGTCATTTGGCGCTCATCAGATACAGGATGTCATCATGGCCTTGATGTTATCGTAAAACATCACCAACAGTGTTTACTCATAAGGCCCGAAATCCACAAACACTTAGCAATCCGCCGAGTTTGCATCTGGCAAAACAGTTGAGTAGATAAAATGTATGCAGTACTTATATATTATTAGGTAGGTATTATATACCTAACACAATATATGTGTGTTCTGGAGTCCAGAATATGCCTGGCTTATGCAACAAACTTGTATTTTACCTGTAGTATGGAGTGGCAGTAAACCCCAATAATTATCACAACCTGAAGGAGTATGTTCGAAATGCCGAATATTGGAACACAAAATATGAAACAGCACAAATAATGTATGCTCAAAATCACTGGAACTGCTGTCCCAGAAGCCTTTGCTACAATAAGTTTTGAGTGATATCTTCACAAGCTAGATACAAAATGACCTGAAATGAATTTGCATTATAATGTACCCAAACAAAGCCAGTGCCACAGCCTCGGTTAGCGCGGATCGGACGTGTCGTATGCTTACCGCAGATTCTGATACATGCTGGAGTAGCGCGGATCGGACGTGTCGTATGCTTACCGCAGATTCTGATACATGCTGGAGTGTATGGGCAGGCCGTGCTTGTCCTTGCCGATCTGGTCCGTGTAGACCCAGGTCCCTCCGATGGTAGCCGCCTGTTCCAGCACCACCGGCGGGGCGAACACGGTCGGATTGGCTGAGAGGAGACGGGCAGCCACCAGCCCAGCCGCGCCCGCTCCTATCACGCCAACCTTCAGCATTGCTGACGCGTGGGACGCTACAGAACCACCAACTGCAGTCACACCCGGCAACACAGCGGAAAGGATACTGTGCTGAGAGGCCAGTACAACTTCAGATGGTACAAAGGGCTTACAATGTTCTTGTGAGTTTGTTTTGAAGGCTTCACATAGTACCAGCAGTCAGTCTGCTGCCTGAAAACCAATTTTTTTAAAATTAAAAACGGTGTAGAAACTAGTTAAAATATAGCCTCAAACTTATTGTTTCATTTCCAAATACTAAATTAATTGATAATGTTCTGTAATCTCCAGTGGCATGGGAGAGTTACATCAAAACAAAGTATGCTCTGGACTCCAGAACATACTTAAATATATGTTTAAGTACTTATATATTATTAGGCAGGTATTATACTGCCGTGCACAGGCAACAATGATTACGTCGTGGTTTATCAGGATAAAAAAAAATCAGGAGAACCATTTTTGTGTTTTTGATCATAACTCGCGTCTGGTAATGATTTGTAACTGAACCTAACTACCAAGATGATTGTCATTGAATGTACTATGTATGTATTTAGTGGCGAAATTATTTTGTTTGATATGAAATAAAATTGTATAGAAATAAAAAAATCGTGTTTGCCTTTGCTCCAAACGTGATATCTTGTGACGGATTATAAAGGCAAAAAGATTACGTCAGCCGAAGTTGTCAAAAACGATTACGTTCCATTCACATTTGAATATTTTGTCAACAAAACTGAACACGTTCGAACGTAATCAGTTTTGCTAGTTTCGCGTGCCGTTTGGAATGACCGGTTGAATGAACATAACAGTTTAAGCTAATAGTTCTATTGTATGGGCCATGCTGCAAATCAATCATTTGTGATTCAGAAGCATTTAGCGCAAACTGTAGCATTGTTTTCAGTTTGTATATTTCATCCGACGAATAACACCAAACCAGCTCCTTACTTAATTTAGTCTCAAAACATAATATCGCTCCATCAAAATGCTCAATTCATTCACTTTGACTTTCTAACATCAATATAATTCCACCAATCAGAATAGCAATATACCAATCAAGTGAAGCAAGCAATTGATTTCAATCGATGGCGCGGCGGCCGCCACCAGACCCGGCGGCCGCCACCAGACCCGGCAGCCGCCACCAGACCCGGCAGCCGCCACCAGACCCGGCGGCCGCCACCAGACCCGGCGGCCGCCACCAGACCCGGCAGCCGCCACCAGACCCGGCAGCCGCCACCAGACCCGGCGGCCGCCACCAGACCCGGCGGCCGCCACCAGACCCGGCGGCCGCCACCAGACCCGGCAGCCGCCACCAGACCCGGCAGCAGTGCCGGCGGCGGCAGCATGGACAGGGCTGGACAGGGACAGGGACGGAGAGCGACGGATCGCCGACGCCGCCGCCGGCCGAGTGTAGGTCCGGAATCCGCGGGATCTAAGAGCGAAACTTCATGGCTGAGCCAGCCGCCAGCGTCACGTCCAGGCTTCAGTGTGCTGTCAGAGAGCCGCCAGCGTCACGTCCAGGCTGCAGTGTACTGTCAGAGAGCCGCCAGCGTCACGTCCAGGCTTCAGTGTGCTGTCAGAGAGCCGCCAGCGTCACGTCCAGGCTTCAGTATGCTGTCAGAGAGCCGCCAGCGTCATGTCCCGGCTTCAGTGTACTGTCAGAGAGCCGCCAGCGTCACGTCCAGGCTTCAGTGTGCTGTCAGAGAGCCGCCAGCGTCACGTCCAGCTGCTTCAGTGTGCTGGCAGGGGCCGCCAGCGTCACGTCCCGGCTTCAGTGTGCTGGCAGGGGCCGCCAGCGTCACGTCCAGCTGCTTCAGTGTGCTGGCAGGGGCCGCCAGCGTCACGTCCAGCTGCTTCAGTGTGTTGGCAGGGGCCGCCAGCGTCACGTCCCGGCTTCAGTGTGCTGGCAGGGGCCGCCGGCGTCACGTCCAGGCTTCAGTGTACTGTCAGGGGCCGCCAGCGTCACGTCCCGGCTTCAGTGTACTGTCAGAGAGCCGCCAGCGTCACGTCCCGGCTTCAGTATGCTGTCAGCGAGCCGCCGGCGTCACGTCCAGGCTTCAGTTACTGTCAGGGGCCGCCAGCGTCACGTCCCGGCTTCAGTGTACTGTCAGGGGCCGCCAGCGTCACGTCCCGGCTTCAGTGTACTGTCAGAGAGCCGCCAGCGTCACGTCCAGGCTTCAGTATGCTGTCAGAGAGCCGCCAGCGTCACGTCCAGCTGCTTCAGTGTGCTGTCAGAGAGCCGCCAGCGTCACGTCCAGGCTTCAGTGTGCTGTCAGAGAGCCGCCAGCGTCACGTCCAGCTGCTTCAGTGTGCTGTCAGAGAGCCGCCAGCGTCACGTCCAGCTGCTTCAGTGTGCTGTCAGAGAGCCGCCAGCGTCACGTCCAGCTGCTTCAGTGTGCTGTCAGAGAGCCGCCAGCGTCACGTCCAGCTGCTTCAGTGTGCTGTCAGAGAGCCGCCAGCGTCACGTCCAGCTGCTTCAGTGTGCTGTCAGAGAGCCGCCAGCGTCACGTCCAGCTGCTTCAGTGTGCTGTCAGAGAGCCGCCAGCGTCACGTCCAGCTGCTTCAGTGTGCTGACAGAGAGCCGCCAGCGTCACGTCCAGCTGCTTCAGTGTGCTGTCAGAGAGCCGCCAGCGTCACATCCAGCTGCTTCAGTGTGCTGTCAGAGAGCCGCCAGCGTCACGTCCAGCTGCTTCAGTGTGCTGGCAGGGGCGCGTGACGCTGTTCCGTCATTGACGGCCGTCAGCCCTGCCAGCGCATCCCCGCAGCGCGTTCGCTTACGACGGGGCTGTGATGTACACCTCCTGGCAGCGCGGCGCCTCGCTGTACGGCAGGCTGCGTCCAACCCCGCAGGGCGGCCTCCCGGCGGCCAATGGCGGATAAATTTGCACTGGCATTTGTGAGCGTATAAGAAGATAGAGTCCTAAATCTTACTCCTGCACCACATCAGACTTCACGTTGCCAAATTCCACCTACCATTATTCAGTTCCAGGATGTCCTTTCTACCCTGAATGCACTGGATGGCAATTCAGCAGCAGGTACAGATGGTATTCACCCTAATCTCCTGAAATCCTGTGCTCTCCAAGGGCCCAACTGGCATACCCTCTTTACTGTATATTTGTATTGTATTTGTATTAAACAATTAAAACACTCCATTTTAAAATGGCTATTCTGAGTGTCGGGTCAGGGTTAAGAAGAGAGACATGTTAAAAGACACTCAGTGCTGTCAGAGGCGCATTTCTTCTATCCCTGAAGGAAAGATCCTTGCCTGTGGAGTGGACTCATTCTAGTGATGTACCAATCTTTAAAAAGGGATCCAGATTATGCCCACTGAATTACTGTCCTGTGAGCATCACATCAGTGCCATGCAAGATTTTAGAGAGACATATTGTCAAAGACCTAACAAGTTTCCCAGAAACAAATATTATTATTTCTGAGCATCATTTTGGTTTCCGCTCTGGCAGATCCACTATGGACCAACTCTTACTGGTGTACAGCAAAATGTATCCACTGCTTGCCAGTCCCCAGAGTTTATGATGCCCATATTCAACTCCCACATACGTCCTATAATGGAAAATTGCTCATGTGTTTGGAATGCTGGCTATGTAGGCAATATCTGTGTGCTAGAATCAGTGCAACAACTTTTGACTAGACATGTCATAGGGTTAAATAGTATGGACTATGGAGCTCATCTCTTGGCGTTAAACCAGTATTCTGTACAAGGCAGGATACTAAGAGCCAATCTGATTTATTACTGGAAGATCTTTCATGGAAAATGTGTTGTTGTTTCTGCTGACCTGTTTACCTTAACTGGATACCAGGGGACATGAGGGCATAGGTATAAGGTTGATCTCCCCTGTACTCAGTCTCAGACGGATATCAGAAAGCGATATTTTGGTGTGAGATGCATTGACGCTTGGAATCAGCTTCCTGACCATGTTGTCTCTGCATGTGACCTGTCCATTTTCAAAGCAAAGCTTGCTGAATGCCTAGGTGATGCTCTGTATAGGTATCATCGATAATTAATCAACCATCTTGACACATTGCTATACTTCATGTTACATAGTAATGTCATCGAGATAGTGTCTGTGCAGATGCACTAATCCAGTCCATGTAACATGTTTGTTGTCTCTGGACTGGCGCATCTTTTGTTACACAGGTTCCTTTCCGGTCCTGTCCACTCCTTATAGCCCAGGACCGTCTAAACAAACCCCAACTGGTGAGTCCAACAGGTGAGTGATCATGCTGTTGGCCATATTTGTATTAGGGAATATCAGTGCTTAACTGCACCAGTATCATCTATACCACCAGTAACATGACAATTCTGGAATTTTGATGATTGGAGATTGGACCTTTACTCTATTCATATTAGCATGGCCATGTGGGTAAACACAACGCCATCAGCACACCAGTAAATATCAAGACACCACCTGCTCTGAAATGAATGTATTGAAATACCTACCCAATGCTGTATAAACCTACCTACCTAGCGAACAATTCAAAGACCTGGCACCAAGCTGAAGCTGGAACCAAGGGAACTTGAACTCACGTGAACTAATCAAGGGAACGACACGGCCCACGGTCATAGAATGCGTGAATGACAGCTCGGCAGAGAGGCTCATTTGTTTACTTTCAGCTTGCATAATCTCTCAGATTACTGCTACCATATGAAGTATTAATCAGGGAAACTTGTGAAAATCGACCAAGGGAAATATAATTGTTCTTTCAAAATTGCAAATATGTATTTTGTCTTGTTCATATTCTTATCCATGCATAATGAAACATAGAATACATCCAAATCAAACAAATCCAATCATAGATATGCTTAGTAGGTCTGAAGAAAAGATGTAACGGAAGTTAGCCGACATTCAGCCCAGCCCAGCGGCCATGTAACGGAAGTTGGCCCACATTCAGCCCAGATTCAGCCCGGCCCAGATTCATGCTACCATATCTGAAGGAAAACTTTACCAGCCAAAATTTATTAAATATCCATCAAAAACGTTAAAAAGGGGTATCATTCCAAAGCCCTCATCGCAACGAACACAGCCATACCCTTGGACTTTCCCTATCTTGCCCATGAAAGGCCCCAGACCCGTCCGAAAATGCAGTCACTCAAACTCACTGAGTTAGCGGGACGCGGCGATTTCAACCAAACTCGGGGAAATAATAGAAGAGCACATGCCGGAACCGAAAATCATAGTCCCTATTCGTGACATTTTCAAATTTGACCTTCAGGGCCACTCAAGCTTGCAAAATTACCCCTTCTCCCATGTTAACATGCAGTCACTCAAACGATAATAAGTAACAGAAGGACGCACCAATTAGTTCAAGACTCCGCATACTCGTGTAGAAATGTCTTCCGCAAATTTCCGAAAAGTGGCAATGTGTGACACTCAAAGGTACAGCTTCCAGAGGCTGTCAAGCTTTCCAGTTCTTGTCAATATATATATTCGCTGAGTTGGCGGGACGCGGTGATTTCAACCAAACTCAAGGAAATAATAGAACAGCACATGCCGGATCCGAAAATCATAGTCCCTATTCGTGACATTTTCAAATTTGACCTTCAGGGCCACTCAAGCTTGCAAAATTACCCCTTCTCCCATGTTAACACGCAGATTCAGATATATTTTCACCGAGGGTCCACATCAATGATGGCTTTTCACCTGGCACGTCAATACAGATAAAACAAGAGATGGGGCTAAGAGTCACTAAAGCAGTTAACACGGTGCAGGTAAGACACTCGGAGTCACATCAGTCACATCAGAGTCGTGCTGCCAATATTGCACGCTTCAGACTAGCACGGAAAGCTGGTGCATCCGGATCTAGCCCGTAACTGTTCAACAGTTCGACACCGCGAGTGCACAGCCTACGTCGTCCGGCCTCGGTTCGGATTCGCGGTCTGGTGATGAGGTCAGCGCGCCTGGTGTTGTGTTGGTGTAGCTCTCGAGCACGCGGCCCGATGGTGTCACAGAGACCAGCGGGATGGCCTGTGGTGATCGCGCAGTCACTCAAACAATAATAAGTAACAGAAGGACGCACCAATTAGCTCAAGACTCCGCTAACTGGTGTAGAAATGTCTTCTGCAAATTTCCGGCAAGTGGCAATGTGTGACACTCAAAGGTACAGCCTCCAGAGGCTGTCAAGCTTTCCAGTTCTTTTCAGTATATATATATATACTCGCTGAGTTGGCGGGACGCGGTGATTTCAACCAAACTCAAGGAAATAATAGAACAGCACATGCCGGATCCGAAAATCATGGTCCCTATTCGTGACATTGCCAAATTTGACCTTCAGGGCCACTCAAGCTTGCAAAATTATCCCTTCTCCCATGTTAACACGCAGTCACTCAAACGATAATAAGAGTAACAGAAGGACGACCCAATTAGCTCAAGACTGCGCATACTCGTGTAGAAATGTCTTTCGCAAATTTCCAGAAAGTGGCAATGTGTGACACTCAAAGGTACAGCCTCCAGAGGCCGTCAAGCTTTCCAGTTCTTTTCAATATATATATTCGCTGAGTTGGCGGGACGCGGCGATTTCAACCAAACTCAAGGAAATAATAGCACATGCATACGGCACATGCCGGATCCGAAAATCATAGTCTCTATTCGTGACATTTTCCAATTTCACCTTCAGGGCCACTCAAGCTTGCAAAATTACCCCTTCTCCCATGTTAACATGCAGTCACTCAAACAATAATAAGTAACAGAAGGACGCACCAATTAGCTCAAGACTCCGCATACTCGTGTAGAAATGTCTTCCGCAAATTTCCAGAAAGTGGCAATGTGTGAAACTAAAAGGTACAGCCTCCAGAGGCCGTCAAGCTTTCCAGTTCTTTTCAATATATAAATTCGCTGAGTTGGCGGGACGCGGTGATTTCAACCAAACTCAGGGAAATAATAGAACAGCACATGCCGGATCCGAAAATCATAGTCCCTATTCGTGACATTTTCAAATGTCACCTTCAGGGCCACTCAAGCTTGCAAAATTACCCCTTCTCCCATGTTAACATGCCGTCACTCAAACGATAATAAGTAACAGAAGGACGCACCAATTAGCTCAAGACTCCGCTAACTGATGTATAAATGTCTTCCGCAAATTTCCAGAAAGTGGCAATGTGTGATACTCAAAGGTACAGCCTCCAGAAGCTGTCAAGCTTTCCAGTTCTTTTCAATATATTTATTCGCTGAGGTAGCGGGACGCGGCGATTTCAATCAAACTCAAGGAAATAATAGAACAGCACATGCCGGATCCGAAAATCATAGTCCCTGTTCGTGACATTTTCAAATTTGACCTTCAGGGCCACTCAAGCTTGCAAAATTACCCCTTCTCCCATGTTAACATGCAGTCACTCAAAGAATAATAAGTAACAGAAGGACGCACCAATTGGCTCAAGACTCCGCATACTCGTGTAGAAATGTCTTCCGCAAATTTCCGGCAAGTGGCAAAGTGTGACACTCAAAGGTACAGCCTCCAGAGGCTGTCAAGCTTTCCAGTTCTTTTCAGTATATATATATATTCGCTGAGTTGGCGGGACGCGGTGATTTCAACCAAACTCAAGGAAATAATAGAACAGCACATGCCAGATCCGAAAATCATGGTCCCTATTCGTGACATTTTCAAATTTGACCTTCAGGGCCACTCAAGCTTGCAAAATTACCCCTTCTCCCATGTTAACACGCAGTCACTCAAACGATAATAAGTAAAAGAAGGACTCACCAATTAGCTCAAGACTCCGCATACTCGTGTAGAAATGTCTTCCGCAAGTTTTCCAGAAAGTGGCAATGTGTGACACTCAAAGGTACAGCCTCCAGAGGCCGTCAAGCTTTCCAGTTCTTTTCAATACATATATTCGCTGAGTTGGCGGGACGCGGCGATTTCAACCAAACTCAAGGAAATAATAGAACAGCACATGCCGGATCCGAAAATCATAGTCTCTATTCGTGACATTTTCCAATTTGACCTTCAGGGCCACTCAAGCTTGCAAAATTACCCCTTCTCCCATGTTAACATGCAGTCACTCAAACAATACTAAGTAACAGAAGGACGCACCAATTAGCTCAAGACTCCGCATACTCGTGTAGAAATGTCTTCCGCAAATTTCCAGAAAGTGGCAATGTGTGACACTCAAAGGTACAGCCTCCAGTGGCCGTCAAGCTTTCCTGTTCTTTTCAATATATATATTCGCTGAGTTGGCGGGACGCGGTGATTTCAGCCAAACTCAGGGAAATAATAGAACAGCACATGCTGGATCCGAAAATCATAGTCCCTATTCGTGACATTTTCAAATGTCTCCTTCAGGGCCACTCAAGCTTGCAAAACTACCCCTTCTCCCATGTTAACATGCAGTCACTCAAACGATAATAAGTAACAGAAGGACGCACCAATTAGCTCAAGACTCCGCTAACTGGTGTATAAATGTCTTCCGCAAATTTCCAGAAAGTGGCAACGTGTGACACTCAAAGGTACAGCCTCCAGAGGCCGTCAAGCTTTCCAGTTCTTTTCAATATATATATATATTCGCTGAGTTGGCGGGACGCGGTGATTTCAACCAAACTCAGGGAAATAATAGAAAAGCACTTGCCGGAACCGAAAATCATAGTCCCTATTCGTGACATTTTCAAATGTCACCTTCAGGGCCACTCAAGCTTGCAAAATTACCCCTTCTCCCATGTTAACATACAGTCACTCAAACGATTATAAGTAACAGAAGGTCGCATCAATTAGCTCAAGACTCCGCTAACTGGTGTAGAAATATCTTCCGCAAATTTCCAGAAAGTGGCAATGTGTGACACTCAAAGGTACAGCCTCCAGAAGCTGTCAAGCTTTCCAGTTCTTTTCAATATGTTTATTCGCTGAGGTGGCGGGACGCGGCGATTTCAACCAAACTCAAGGAAACAATAGAACAGCACATGCCGGATCTGAAAATCATAGTCCCATTCGTGACATTTTCAAATTTGACCTTCAAGGCCACTCAACCTCGCAAAATTACCCCTTCTCCCATGTTAACATTCAGTCATTCAAACGATAACAAGTAACAAAAGGACGCCCCAATTAGCTCAAGACTCCGCATACTCGTGTAGAAATGTCTTCCACAAATTTCCAGAAAGTGGCAATGTGTGACACTCAAAGGTACAGCCTCCAGAGGCTGTCAAGCTTTCCAGTTCTTTTCAATATATTTATTCGCTGAGGTGGCGGGACGCGGCGATTTCAACCAGACTCAAGGAAATAATAGAACAGCACATGCCGGATCTGAAAATCATAGTCCCTATTCGTGACATTTTCAAATTTGACCTTCAGGGCCACTCAAGCTCGCAAAATTACCCCTTCTCCCATATTAACATGCAGTCACTCAAACGATAATAAGTAACAGAAGGACGCACCAATTAGCTCAAGACTCCGCATACTCGTGTAGAAATGTCTTCCACAAATTTCCAGAAAGTGGCAATGTGTGACACTCAAAGGTACAGCCTCCAGAGGCCGTCAAGCTTTCCAGTTCTTTTCAATATATATATTCGCTGAGTTGGCGGGACGCGGTGATTTCAACCAAACTCAAGGTAACTACGATTTTCGGATCCGGCATGTGCTGTTCTATTATGTCCTTGAGTTTGGTTGAAATCGCCGAGTCCCGCCAACTCAGCGAATATAATGG